>JAAAKL020000965.1:0-34410 GCA_010016065.2 Carybdea cf. marsupialis auct. non (Linnaeus, 1758) | reverse complement strand
GCTCATCGTTACAATAAAAACATCAAATATTGTCTTAGAAATAAAAGTGTGCCAAACTTCTGATATTCATCTTTAACGTTACAGGAAAACAAAGTACATGGTTAAACTGGGCCATTAAAGCAATCTTCTTTGGTCTAGTTCAAGGAAATAACAATGTCAAGTAATCTTCCTCGAAGTGGTCTGCTCGCATTGTAAGAATGCGTAGGAAATCGGCTCGAGTACAGCGTGTCATATTGTCAAATCATTAGCGATTCGTCGATAATAGTCGATGTTACCTGAGCAACTAACACATTCTAATAAGGAGGGAAATTTTGACCTTACGATTTTGAAAATGTTCGAATTATGGAAAACAACTCAATAGTCATGTTGCACTATTAGTAAAAACTTCAATTTCCAAAATTAAGAGTGTTGCCCTTTCCCAACACCGAGATGTCAACTTTCAAACTTTTAAATCCCTCTAACAAAACCTTGTTGTTTCATGCTGGTTCATAACGTAGTCAACCAAGAAATAGCAACAGAGTTTTGACCAGAGATTTTTGGGATTCAAACGCCTCTAGTTGAAACAGTACATACATTACAGGTGTGGTAATATTTGGAAACAGCCTATTCCAGGATTGCCTTGAGATATCTGGAGTCAGATCGTACTATTTCCAAAACATTTGATTTGTGACTTTTCCTCCACATTAATACTTTGTTTTCCACGATGAAGTAAAGTTGAAATATATGTGCAATATTTTGTAGTTATAGTATTCAGGTATAAATTAAATTTCAAAATTGTAAGGAGACCTTCTTTACCATGTCTGACGTTCCCATTGCTGCAATTTTTTCCAAAGAAATATCCGCACTAAAAGAAGAACAATACCATTTCTCTTATAACCAGACACGTCACTTATTTCAATCGATGCAAAGGAAAGACAGGAATATGGTAGCTGCTTATTACTAGTACTATCATCAAATAGAATGTGCGTTGGCAGTTGTGTTCATGGGTCTTCGTACGAAGGGGAGGTGAGAGAGGTCATGGCATCCATGTACTTTTCATAGCACACTGAGACAATCCAATTTCAAATAGGTCCAGAGGAGGAAATATTATAAATCGTAATCCCAAGCAGAGTATTTATTAACAGAAATTGTTATGGCTGCTGAAAGTATGAATTCTTTTTCTTGGCCAAGTAAAAACAAAAGTATAAATTTCTTAACCCTTTATTTGCGGATAGGGTGACGAATTCTGGTCATCGACCATAACCAAAGCTATTCAGCCATCAACAACACCAACATCAAATTTTGATTGACGAAAATTGATCTCATGCGCTTCTCTCGGTACTAACAATCAAAAATGCAGTTTAACTATTTGGCGTTACCATAAAATTCTTTGTTGTGCATCACATTGTATCTTCTACTATTGTTCCTTGTCATGTCCATGGCCGTGTGGCGTTGTAGTGGAACGTCTTCTCTCTTTTTCAGGTTTTTGTGCCTCCTCATGCGGATGGCTACATCACTCTTCTCGCATGGTAGGTGCATGGAAGCCAAGTTAGGCACCGATCACTCTTTTGTGGTACAATTAGATGATAGATTGAAGTCTGTCTGCCATTGTCCTTCCGATATGTATTGACGCGAAAAGTTTGGAGCGTTATAAGTCTTGCAAAGTCAAATTATCAAGGACTCGATTGGAATTTATACATTTATATATACAGCGAAACAAAAAGTAAGGTTGCTGGTGGTGGTGAGTATTCGCGATTGACTACCCGGATTGTCGACTTGACTATTGCACTATTCAGTGCAATGGTAAAGTCTTCGTTTTCGGTGGGGGAGATCCTTGGTTCGGACCGTGCCAGCGCTATATATGTACATATATATAGCCAAAATCAAACTCAGGACCGTAGTCGGTCTTTGAAAAGTGGGAGAGGGGGGCAATATGTCTGCCAAAAACTAGATTCTTTGATTAATTCATTACTTCGTACTACTCTAGCGAACAGTGACTCGCTTCCCAATGACTTAAATACCAGCTCGGTTTTTGACACACTGTGAAATGATACACAGAATAAAGTCGTGAAACGCAAATTTCAAAGGGTTCTTTGAAAAACAGTGGAGTGGCAAATATGTTTTATAATAGTCTAAAACATAGTTTTCTTTTTGGCGTATTATTCCATATTACTTGTCGTTGTATTAATCACCTTATTACAAGTATCTATCTTCTGAAATATGAAAGTAAATGAAGTATATTAAGTGATCCAATGAACATTATAATTCAGTACTAGATAATCAAATTGATATTTGATGCTTATATATGTTTACCTTCCCAAAAACTCATCTTGAGACCCTGCGTCTGCATCGTATACATTAAAATGAATTCGATTGCCTTGCAAATTGTCAGCGAATACCTGCGAAAGAGACAAATTTAATTCCGATTTAGTAATTACGCGTAATCAGTTGCTTGCAATGAATGATGGATTCTTTTTTAACTGTTATCTGAAAACCGTCATTGCTTAAAGAAAGGGATTTTTCCTGTTAAAAGCAAATTAGGGAATAGGTTAAAGGGGACGTAACTTTGCTGGGAGGAAAAGTATACTGAATCACTTTGGAACGTCAACAGTGGAGGATGAGATGGTTATTAAAGAGGGGGAAAGGAGCACTGGTGAGAGGTTTAAGGGAGAAAGCAAGGAGTTTGAAAGGGCTGCAAGTTTTAATTCTTCAAACATTTTTCCTAAGCATCCGATTTCTGTTCTTCCGTGACATTTAATAGAAATACAGTGATAGAAAAAAAGAATGCAATAGAAGTTGGGGTCTTTAAGTGAAGATGTTGTGTTTCTCCAAGTAAGGTTTACAATACTGATTTTACGACATGACAGTTTGCTATTTAGTTTGACAATGAAAAGGTTGAGAAAGTATTGGCAAAAAATTTTTGATTGGTTTCTAAAGGAAAGAAAATGACACAGTTGTTAATTTTCAAGAAACCCAGGGTTAGATGACGGAGTGAAAATATAAGATTTCTCCAGAATCTCAGTTTGCTTTTACTATTTTATGAGTATTCTGACAACGTATCTAAGATACAATAGGCAGAAATGAGTAGATGAAAAGGACTTACTGTCGCAAATAGATACACAAGGATTGTTTGCGATGTTGAAAATTGTTGTTAAAGTATTGTATCTTACCTCAAACTTCTCATTCCAAACTGGAGATAAACTTTCCTCGACGGTTTTCGTTTTAAAAGACTTTGATCCAACTAAAACAAACAAGTATCAAATTTTATAGGCCGGACATAATTTCAGATAATCATATTCCATCCTTTAAGGGAGTCAAAAGCATATTAAGATGAGACTAATATTTGAAACTTGGCACTGTGCTAACGGATGATATGGATTGAAATATAATTGTGATGCAAACAAAACCTGTTGCCTTCTCAATATGGACGATACTCTACTTTACAAAGTAAATACTTAGCTTTTGGGAACAGTACCGTCTTCGAACACCTGTTTCTGGTATAAAATTTTTATTTAGGTTTTTCTGTGCTGGCTACAAATACCGCCTGCTCATCTAGTGAGTCTGATATCTTAAATTATTTGGTCACACAAAAATTATGATTCCTTACCTATTTGGAGGACAAGTTTAGGCATGGTGTTGCTAGGGATTCCTAAATGAACCTCCTGTGTCCATTACGGTACAAACAATCATATGTCAAATTTTTGTGGAGAATCGTCACCAGGCCCTTAAACATTTACTTCTTGTTCGCTTTATTATTGTAAGTTCAGTTTTTTCCTTACTTGTGATTGTACACGCAGGCTAGATTAGTAGAGTTGTGTTTAGCATGATTCCATCTATTTTCTCAAAGTTTTCTCGTTTTACTAATGAATTTGCTACTAGATTTAAACAAGATGAGATCTCCCCGACAGTTTCAAAATATAAAGTACAACACAAACTTCCGATTTAAGGATTCATGATAATTTTGATCTTCTCGTACATGTCACAGTGATTCTTAGACCTAGTCCTGCACTGAAGACAGGAGGAAGAGTTTCTTCTATACTCAACTCTTTTAATCCGATTAAGAGTACAAACCCTTTCCAGAAGCGCAATCTTCATGAATATGTGAAATATAACATGCTTAGGTTTGCCTATATATTATATTTCATTGAGCAGAGGAAAAAATGGGAGTTAGACTAACTTGAGTTGGACCTGAGGTTTTCAAATATTTGAAATCGAGGAAAGTTTTGGTTATGACCTTCAAAGCAGTATCACATCCGTATAAATCCGGTTTTCCCTTTGTGACGAATGAATTTTAAATTCCTTCCATTGGAGTAATTTAATGACTTACTTTATCAGCAAACGTTTTATATCAGTCAGATATGTTTTGCTTACCAGCTTCAAGTGTGGAGAAGTATCGCCCCACAGAAAAAGTGAGGGCCTCTCAATCTACAGTAATTCACTTGGTATTTATAAAACGACCATTTATGACACAAGTACTGACGAATAACAGGCCTTTGTCATAAATACGAAAATACCCAAATAACTCACATTTTGCACAGAAGTGTGTTGGAAGGACAGATTATTTGTATTATTTCAGAATAGTTGTCCATTTGTTCACGTGTCCCTACGAAACCTACAGATGGTCAAGTGTTCTATAAATGATAATATAAGTGACATTGACTTAAACTTAAATCGTCTTTTTTTTGCTCAAGATCACGTATTTGCAGCAAGAGGGTCGAAATTGATAAAGAGGAAAGATACAGACCCCCGACGTAACCCTTAAGCAAGATTAAAGAGAAGGAAAGGACGATGAGGATGATGACTATGATGATGATGATGATGATGGTTATTATGATGGTAAAGATGACGGTAATGATAAAAATCGTAATGATGATGGTGATGATGATGGTGATGATGGTGATGATGATGGTGATGATGATGATGGTGATGATGATGTGATGATGATGGTGATGATGGTAATGATGATGAAGATGATAATTACGATGATATTGTTGGTGATAATTATTGCGATCATGATGATACTGACGATAGTTATTATGAAGATGTTGATGATGATGGTCATGATGATGACTGTAATAGTAATAATGACTGAGTCGATAGTGAAAAAACAGTTTAGAATTATTAAGCAATGAGGGGTTGGGGGTTTTTTTTGAGATGTTGGCGTGCTCTGGTGAATACAATCAGTGATTAGACGTTCTTACTTTGAGTTTCATAACTAGTTATTATTGTCCCTACACATTAACCTACATTCAAAATCAATGAAGAGTTGAATAGAGATCATTGCAGTATCATTACAACCATGATGCATTTCATATCAAGACACTGAGATTTAAAGAAGTCTCATTTGTTATAACAATACGTACCCTTGATCACCACATATGGATCAGAACTATCCTTAGAAAAGACATTGATATCTCTTGCAATTAGATCTACTGCTTCGATGACTTCTATTCGAAGCACACCCTACATGACAAAAATCAAACAAAATTCAGGGCGAATTCTTTTAAGATGCAAATTGTTTTTAACTCACTTTAATAGCTGGTAGGTTTATTATCAGATATGATTGCCTATTTTTTTGGATTGGACAATTCATATATGCTTGCCTTGGAATTCACTGCAGATTAGCTACAAACTGCTTCTAATGGATATTGGTGTATTCCCCCCATCTCGTGTAACAAGGATATTTTGGATTCTATGTAATTACATAGAAAAGCTTATAAAAACTAAATTGATTAAGGAGGCTCCAGAATTTTTTGTGATCAAAACTTAATCAATCAGTTAGTTCACCTTGCCGCTTCCTTAATACCAAGCCATTTTGTCTCTTTCAAGGTCAACAAACTACTAACTTAGATAATGCGCTCAATTTCCTACTAGGTGTTTACCATGTCTAAAGATTACGTAAATAAAATTTTAAAAATTGTTATAAATTCTAACAGACGGACAAACGATACAAACTTTCTTTGCAATCTCAATGAAAATTTATCGTCCTTTACTTAAATTTAATAATGCAGTCAATGTTACAGCTCTGTCCTACTTGTGAATTGCCATTAGAATAATTTGCCTGTTATCGGAGGTAACTCATGGATGTTAAAAGAACTCTTTCGTAAAAAATTCTTTACTTTAGATACCAAAGCGCTCTATCCTATGTCAATTTCAAATTTCAAATGTTACTATAACTCAAGAAAATATTGAATATTAAGGCATATTATTCAGTTGGCCAAACTGAATGTTAACTTACGTCTGGCACGGGATATCTGAGACTCTCTACTCGTTCATCGTCACTCAAAGGAATGTTAATTCGATTTGGAAGTACCATGAAACTGCACAGAGTTTCACGTACAGCACACCGAAGGATGTCACTGGTAAAGCAATAGGAAAAAGATTTTAGTATCTGCAAGGCGAGTTGTCGTAATAGTAAGCTTTGCTTGGATAATAAATATGAGATGAAGTAACTCGTGACTCATGACTCATGACTGTTGCCAACTTTATATACTCCAAAATAGTTAGTAGCTCCAGCAGTCCAATAGTCATCCCCACCCATTAGGAAAGCCAACCAGCAATCAAGGGGTAATTAATAGATACTTATGTACTGAGTAATATTGCAATATTCAAACACGAATGACAAAAAAAGTTTACCTAGAGGGGCGGGCGGCAAAATACCGCCTATGCTACGGGTCTGAATTCTGGAAGCAGTGTAGTAAATTGATGCTTCCATTAGTTCTGGTAACACAAATGTATTTCGTCTGTACATGATACCTTTTTACTGATTTATTGGTTTACAAACCTGGCCTTGTATTCAAAACATGGAAGTTGCGTAGTAGCATGCGAAGGCATCATTTTTACGCATTGATGCTATGTATTTGTGGACAGGACATAGAAATGTAAGCACTGATTTAAATATAACTAAAGCCTAACCAGTGAATTGAATTTATGGTTTGTAGGCTGTAAATAACTAAACAGTCAAATAATCTGTTGTGCCTAATTGATATTAAGCTTAAAAGATAAAGATTGCCAGATACAATCTTGTCGAGGACCAATGCTAAGTGGTAAAATGGTACAGTTATCTCAATTTCGAACGATTTGCAACTCGTCTTTCCAATGCACTCCATACACATTGTTACTACTAATTACCACTAAGTGGAGTAATATCTACATTAAGAAACCCTTTCTTAGTGCCTTTAAAGGATACAAAGGTTAAACTTTACTGCAAGAAACAGCAACTAGAAATTAGCCAATTTTGTATTTGTTGTTGTATGCAATTAACATCTACGACTTTGCGATATGACCTTTCTCCGGCAAAAAAATTGCAATGCCGACGCAACTGCAGTAAAGATAAAACTTCTGTCACATTATTTCAAGTCACTATGGCAAGTGTTAAGCTTACCAACCTGGTTTGAAAGAAATTGAAATTACTTGGCAAACTACAGTTACCCGTTACCCTCCTCCATAAGGTTAAAGTTATCACATGAGATTGGAGACCTTTATCGATTTCGGGGGTTATAATTTCAAGTCACAGAGAGACTCCCCCCCCCCCCCTTCAAAGTACTAGGTTGCAAAATTTATCCGATTCCTTCCACTGAAAAAAACTTATCTAACTCGAACATCGGCTCGTGAATCATCATCGGCGTCGACAGACCAGAAAAGTGGCAACATCTGTCTTATGGAAGGTACTGACAGTGACAAATTTGTGACGTTGAACTAAGTTCATCATAGCTTGTCAGGCTCTCTAATAAACTTTTAATGATGCAGAGGTAAATCTCTAGGGAATAGGATTGGGAGATGATCTAGCAATGAGATGAGTCAGAATGTTGTTACTGTTACTGTTACTGTTGTTGACAAAAGATCATGGAGACAAATAACATCACTGAAGAGAATTGTATACGGTTGCTTATGTAGATGAGTTTAATTATGCACTAAATAATGTCAGATCACTCACAGCCCCTAATGAGTCTCTTCATTGTAGTTTAAGTGCGAATCTGCAAAAATATGCCAGCAACTGTATGTGCTTCTCTGTTTTATGCAAATAGAACTAATACCAAAAAGGGTATTTCCTTACCTGAGTCCTGGAATATCAAGAACGTTGAGCAGATTGGTTAAATCAAAGTCAACCTGAGGGCAATCCAGAAAGTACAAGGAGATTCCGCCAATCAGAGGAGATACAGGAATGAGTGGCTTCAATTCGATCCTTAGTTTCCCACGGAGCTACAAAAGAGTAAGATTTTAAATTTTTAGAAAATTGTGCATACGACTGTGTTGCATCACTTGTATTGAATACCTTGTAGCAGTACCATAGTTTCGGAGGTGGGAGAGGGATAACTGTAAATAACAGTCAATATACTTCTTCTCTTTAACTATTTATATAGGCTTTGAAACCTCATAAATATGAGCTGTAGGAAGGACTGAAGAAGTTGAGAGTAATAGCATCTCCTAATTCTAGTAAGGGTAATCAATCATTATCAGCACGAGGTAGTAAAGGGGGTTTCTTCACATCAAAACCGATTAATTGTACAACATTCATATTTTCTTGGATACGTTTTGAATAATAGGAAGCTAGACGAGCTTGTATTGACAAGGAGCATCAAGAATTAAATATGCAGGACAGACGATAACTGTATTCGTGGGGAGAGGGATGCCAATGTACAGCTAGCTCATGGCTGCTGAAACGTCGCTAGATACTAAAACAGTCAGTCGGGAATAGTAAAACCGCCATCAACCCAGGATGGTCAAATTATTAGTTAAGGGCTTGATTAGTTTTACATTTTCAAGTATTTGTTTCACATTTGATGATGGGGCCAAATTGCTGGGTCACGAAGGGATGAATAAATCTACTCATTAGTCAATAAAACAATAAGTGTTTACCTGTAAATCTGAGATTCCTGCTGATATGCCTTTGACCCTTAGAGAAATCTCTGCATCCCCTGCGTATCTGAATATTTAATAGAAATTAAAAAGAGGACTAGAAATGTGCTTATGCTGATAGTAAACTAGTCTTATTAAAATTCATTGCCCTTTCCAAAGGGTAGAACAATAACCAACCTTAAAAATATGCCTCAAGAGTTATAGTGATATTACCATAAAAACGTTTTCAAGAAAATCTATAGGGTCATATTTGCTCAAGTGGCCATTTTGATTTCATATGACTTAGTCGTGCAAGGAAGCTCTCTTTTTATTATTTCCTGTTTTTATTGGATTTCAATGCAGTGCTACCGTTTAGGAATGGGCTGCGTGAAATGAGATATTTTGATCTGTTTCGACGCAGGGAAGGTTTTTGTGTGATAGATCATCTTACATTGTTTGAAATACAAACATGAATTTTAAAGACCAATCTGACGTCTCACTGTCTGAACCATTTCGTTTTTATTTCATCATTGTAATATTAAAGTTATTAAACACCGGTAAGCAAAAACTCCTTAGAATGCTCATTCGAGCTATAAAGTTACTAAGTGTTATTTAACTCAGAGGACTGGATTTAAGTAAAATGACCTTTACAGACTTGATACAAGCTTTTGATGTTAATGGTTAGTGCTAAAGATAGTTCGTTCCTGAAGTTACGCTTCTTAGATTTAGAATGACGGTCTGTATCCAAAATTATACTGTCTTCTGCAAAGCAGTGACGAACTTTCGAATTTCATATCATTGATGTCACAGGCAAACAGTCACATGATTATGATTTTAAAGACCCAACTTTCTACCCCAGTCTCCAATGAGTGCAACATAATAACGAGATTACCATTTAGCCTGATAAGTGAACTGAGAAGTGAAATCTACTAAAATTACTTCTGATTGCCATACCAGGACGTAAAGCAAGGCCAGGTTGAATCACGTGACGAGACCACCTCTTACAGAGTATATGGATTGATATGAAGAGGAAATTCAATGCATTCACTCTACAAGAAAACGAGTAGCGATAAAATGGGCATTCAAAAGGAAATCAATCTACATCAAACTGTCAACTCACATTACATCGACATCAATGAGAATTTCACTTCTTTCCACTTCTCTGGTGTACACTTTTACTCCACCCAACTTCAAATTCTAGAAAGGAAGTAAAATGGTATTATCTTTTTACTAAACTCTTCCACATATCAATGAATTACTATTCATATTTCCACTCCTTCTTCTCAAGAAAAGGAACTACTTTAGACAGAGGCGTTTTATTAATGGTAACTTTTTTAGAAAACGTCTGTGATGTTTTTAGATTGTTGTTTAAATCAGTGACTGCCACAGGAAAATTACGAAGCAGTCGTTAGTCTGAAATGTGTTTCTAAATACACGAACAAATTTTCCATGGCAGCACTTTCTGGAGAAAGTCAAGATGAACACAAGAAGCAAATAAAACCTAAATCTGCTACACTTCCTGTGACAAATGATTTACTCGTACGAGGAGGGCTGACCCAACCCCACGTTGTAACCCTGTCACATTTTGCAATGATGTTTTGAAGTTCTTGTAAAAATATTGGAGAAACATGTTGTAAAGGGGATTTGAAAGGTTTTAGAAGATCAGACTTCATTAGTATTAAATACAATGACACCTCACCTATCCCCCCATTATTTAAAATTGTAATGGTTATACGCATCCCTATTGTAAACTGTTGTTATTAGGCACGGGAATAAGAAACTCCACTTTATTCATAGAAATGGCAATCTGTTCTCTGTTTTTAAAATTGATATGTGTGTTATTGTTGGCTAAGACAATATCCCGTTATGGAGTCTCAGGACACAATTTCATGAATATTTGAAATTCACTTTTTTCAATTCTTTATATGACTTTCCACTTAGGTATGTAAGAGTTTGTAATTACTGAGTCACATACATTGACAGGCAACCGACAATCAAAAACAATCCTTATTTTGGATAAAATAATATCTTCCCAATGAAAATGGCCCGGGCGCTTATAGAAATGTTTTCTTAAAGCGCCTAGTGCACCAAATTGAGAGGTTACGTAGTGGGGACGTGGCTGATAAGCACTTTGACATGCCTCTGTTAAATTTTTTTGTTCACTCGTTTTACAAATACATTAAAGGACTATCGTAGTATAAAACGCATATTATTTACAGAAAGGTAAGAAAACAGGTTTGTTCTTCATTACTAAAAAGTTTAATTTACAATGCAAATTGGCTTGAGGAGCAGTGCATGTGCACCTTAATATTTCTGAAAGAAAAACGAGTTACGTTTGTTATGGAGGGTTTGAATTATAAGTATCATAATAGACGAGATTTGATTTCTTCTACTATTGTCTCCAACCACCGCAAATTTCTCATGTTTTATCCATGGTTCCTATCGGGTGTTTTTTTAAGTCTTTACAAAACCTTAGGTGTTTATTTAGAGAAGAACGTTTAGAAGAAACTGGGAACTGAATGAAGAGAATAGATTGATTCGGATTACCACCGTTGCATCAGGACAGGGACGTGTCTGCCACACTAGTCGTGTCGAAGCTGATGTGGTATTACGCAAAAAGGGGTTCATGTTACTAATGGTTATCTTTGATAGATTTGTATGATTACCACACTGTAAGAGATAGCCACAGGCCAGCATTAATTTAAGGAGACAGAATTCTGAAAGATCACTTGCATGAACAAGATATGTCGAAGATTAATTCCTACAGATCCTATTGCGAAGTTGTGACCTAAAACAATAACGGCAAACGATAGTAACCTTATTGCTTTTGCTACGATTTCATTTTATATCGATGCTTGTTTGCAAACACGTTTGATATGCAGCATCATTCTCATCATACCATGAAAACTAATCAGTATTTTTCTTCGACCTGTTTGCATCTACTAGTGGAATAAGGTGTGCGTAGACACAAGGGCCATATTTTTGGAGAGGAGGGATGCTGACGCTTTTTTGTTAAAGAAATTTGGATTTTGCAAAATAATAACAAACAAAAGTTCACCAGGTCTATATTCGAATTCTAATCCGAGAACATTTACACCTTCTCGCATATCATGATGAAATTATTTCTTTTAGTCTTATATCTTTGCAATAAAAGAAGCTTCATTTCTATCATTTCATCATTTGCAAACTGTCAGAAAACATTTGCGGTCGCCCGAAAATATCTTTTCCTCCCAACTTTGGGAGTCTACTGAACACAGCCTTATATGCTTATGGTCTCGTATTCAAGTCCTTTGCTTTACGCAGAACAGAAATAAGAGAAATTAACAAAAATATCCTAATTTCTACAGACCAACAGTAAGATAGAAGGAGTAGGATTATCAGAAAATCCTACGGTTTGTTGAAGCTGACTATATCGATCTATTTTTTATAAAATTTATTTTATACATTATTATCTCTGCCTAGGAGAATCTTAAGGGCCTTGGGCAAGTTAGAAATATTTCATGTTAGTACAAAGTAACGATTTTATTAAAATTAAGGGATTCAAACACTTGAGGTTTGATTAAATTTGGCAAAATAAAGTCTAATTCCATTCTCACCTTACTGCCAAGATTGATATGTTCAAAATAAAGAGATTGTAACATCGATGGTAATTTTTTCTGCATCTCAGGTTCCACCTTTTCCTTCAGGATCTTTTTCACCATCTTATTTAAAAATGGCCACATCTGCTTGATCACCTTCAGGATAAATTTGGACATAACGTTTTATTAGTAGAAGTTATGTAAAAATAAAAGTGGAAGATGTTTTGGTGTGGTCCAGTCTAATATGGTGACGTCATCAAGGACTTGTAACCAGCCAGCCTGATTAAATATTTGTTCTCGTGGAGCATAAATAGAAGACAACTATATTAGTACGTGACAAATTATGAAGAACAGAAGCAATAAAGTTGATAGAGGATCAAGAAGGTTTAACTAGTTCTGGGCTTGGGTGCTGGAGGGGTGGATTGTGAAATGATGTTAATCATTTATAACTTGCTACAATGTTATAATCCAGCGACTAAAAGACCCAACTCTACTTTGAGTCTTAGGGCATTATGCTGACTCTCCATGGCCCTCGACTGCACTCAAAAATACGGCAGCGAGTATTAGAAAAGAGCATATATTGTGTGTTACACCCTGAATCTCTCAACATTTCTATTTTTGGAAATGCAGAAATTTAGAAAGGGGAGAGGAAATCCTTTGTTTTATGTACAAGGTATCGGTATGCTAACAAACGTAAGGGGTATCGTCTTAAAACGCTCCCCACCTATCGAAGTAACCCTTTGTGATAATTAAATGGTATAACAGCAAAAAATTTATCATGCCTTTCATTCATGATTTGTATTTATGGCTGCACTTTTGAGTTACCCAAAGTGAGGCACCTTCCTTCCTCTGATAAGGACGACGTTCAGGAGTAAGCACCACAACGTAAGACCTTAACTTTGATAAGTTCCGGCTCCGACAAGACATCGCTCCCAACAAAATTCGCACTGATTAGAAACAATAACATGGGTGCATGAAGTAGAATATGAACAAGGCAAGGAAAGGGTATAACTATTCGTCTAATCACATCATCACTTCCAAATCAATGAAAAGGAAAAGAACTACCATTACATATGTAAAACATAAAATGTAATTTAGTTTTAGCAACTTGATAACATAATATGATTACTGATTCTAGTTTGTTACGTTTTAATTTTCAATGTGTGTAGAGATTTGTGGTTCAAATATAACATTAAGCTCTCACTCTCTAGGTGCCTTACCCATCGTGGGTGTGGGTAGTCATGGCTCTCTACTTTTTACGATCCTTTGCATCATGCAGCATCTCATCTACTTTTACTCCAAGATTATTTTCCTCTGTCTTCATCTTGCTTTCCTGCCATAAATCTTTCCGGTCATGATGACGTGTTCTAAACCCTCTTCTCGTATAACTCTAAACTCTCATGTCCAATGAATTTTCGTTGCCTCTCTTTGATGTTTGTTCGCATAGTTCTTTTTGTAAATATATAAGGCGAATTTCATTTTGTCGATTCTTCTTAAGACATTACATCGATACTAAAAACAACTAAAATTAATTTAATTTAGTTATTGTCAGTTATCAGGTAGTCTTGTTGTCAGTTAGTTATTGTCAGTATCGATGTCATGTCTTGAGAAGAATCGATCAAAAAGCTTCAACAAAATTAAATTCGCCTTATATCTTTTCAAATTCTGCAGTACCAACAATCTGTTTGAGTTCTTTTTGTCCATTGATATCTGGAGCACTTCCTCATTGCTTACATGTCATATCTAAGATCTTTTCATCATTTTTCTAAGAAACCAGATTTCAACATCTTCTATCCGCTTCCTCTTTGTAGAAGATTTGTCCAACATGTAAGCATTTGACTGACGTAGCAGTTTAGAATCCTCATTCTCACTTTGATGTTGATTACCGTGTTGCTAAGTATGGTTTCATTATCTTCTTCAAAGCGGCCATCAAATGTTTACCAACTGAGTAACTGATGCAGATTACCTGCATATAAACATTCGTATTATTTCTAGATCACCTTGCGCTGTGTTAAAATATCACTTTTATTTGGCACATCGGTTCCCTACTTGGAATGAATTTACCCTGGGTCAGTAATGTAAACCTAGGGCTTGGAATTAGTACAATTCAGCCACAAGTCTTCAAGGTGCAGATAGAAAACTTACAAGAAGATGGAGAGCACTGGCATGGAGAAGGTTTGCTACTATCGTCATTTGAGTACTAAACAAAACTGTAACTGAAGATTAAGAGTGATCTTACCTGATTCAGCCACTCAGCTCTTTGCACATCAGGAAAGAATACCTGAAAAAATCAGAGACAGTAAAACAGCTATTAAGTTTGACTGTAATCATTAACGCACATCTAGGTCGATCATTACGTTCATGGTGCAGATATAAATAAATCTGAAATGTTACAGAATAGCAAAACGTCATGAGGGACATAAATCCAAACTCACTTGCGTTTATTTGACCTCAAAATCGCTGTATTATCATATTTACACAACAACATATATATACACATATACATATATATCTATATATATATTAACTATATAATATCTAAAGTAAGAGGTACTTCACATTACAAGAGAATGTGGGGCTTTTTGTTTAAATGAAGCTGCCTTGCATCTGACTGTGAAAGTGTATACACATACAAGAAAATTTATGCGATACCAAAATTATTTCTGACAGTAGTTTTCAGTTTTCTTAATTGACAATGCGGTGTGTTTGTATACAATGTTCCTTTGGCCTTCGCCTTGTTTTCGGTGAGATGATTTAACAGTTTGGTCACTCATTAGGTTCGCGTGCTTAACGTACAATCAACGGTGATCATCACGGACTTTTGCATTCGAAGAACATTGTATATCAAGTTCCAATCTGGTCTGCCACTGATATTATAACATCAGAAGGCTACCGAGAGTTGAGAGAGCAGGAGGTCTTCTAATGAAATCATATCCAAATTTAAATTTTGTTTGTTGATTTAAAGAGACCGGTTATAAATCTTGTAAATTTAAATCTGAACGTACATAGGGTTTGTTGAGATATTGGAGGAAAGGATTCTAAGAGCATGAAAGTAAAATTCCAAGTTATTTTGAAAGGATACAACTTTTGTGTCCTTTCAAACGGAGTGTAGTACTAATGTATATAGGGGGAAATTTGTCGCACGCAAAAATTGGCATACAGAACCAATGAAAGCAGATTGATAGTATATTTTTCCATTGTATTCCGTAAACCAATAAAACGAATAACAGCTTTAAGTCTGCTTATAGGTCGAAAATATCCCGATTCCTGTCTGTCTGTCTCTCAGCCACTTCTTATAATAAAGTCAAAGCATTAATCCGTGTTTCTAATGTTTTTCTACTGATTTCCTACTGCTAATTATTCTTTTTTCCTTTTTCCCGCCCTGCTGTTTACATTCTTCCTTCCCAGAGCAACAGGTTGTTAATTGACAAGAATACCCTTCTTTCTTGAATCCATTTGACTGTCTCCTGGTTGTACCTTTTATTGTCACAGCACGTGTTTATGTGTTGAAACTTTATTCGCGTCAAGTAAAGAATAGCTCATCTCCTCTTAGAGAAATAACTGGCCAAGAAAGCTTATTTTATAGCGTTCTAAATAGTTGCTTAGGAAACGATTGTCCTTTTTACACGTATGCTTTCTTCTGTTATCACACGATCAGATCGGCAAACTGTCTTTCACAAATATTGATGGCTATTGTGTTTAGAACCTACAATCGTTGACAAATTGAAGTTACGTTTTTGAACAATTTCGGTAAAAACTGAGAAAATCACGCAGTACACTTGCCAGATGAAAGGGGTGTCAATTTCTGGTTTCATTTGCTTCCAGACCTCTCCGCGGAGCAGCAGAGAGTTAGAACATTTAAGCCTCCAAAATGGTCTTTCTCAAACTTAAGGGTATTTTTGGACAAGGGTTAGGAAAACTGGTGTATTATAAAGTCCTAAATTATCTTTAAAATCCGAGTGCAGAAAAAGAAGGCTTAAGTTGAGATTCAGAGATTTATCTTTACTTTTAACATTCGTAGACAGTTGATACATAATTCGTATTGTAGCATGGTAATTAGGATACATTTGCTTAGCATAAAGAGTTCAATAGATAACTTGGGGCGTGGCAGGGGTAGCATTTGTCAGAGGAATAACATGTTTAGCTAAATACGTCCCACCTCATTGGTTATAAGTCCTTCTAAATATCATTTGGGAGTACGATTGGATGCATGGGCATTGATACATAAAGAATGGAGCACTGGTTTATTGTCAATATTCACCATATTTGTGTTCTTCCTGCTGAGATTGCAGAGTTTTCTCTTCACGATTGTCAATATCATTGCGCATTAAAGCACGTAGTATGTAAATCTGTTGTAAATCATAATACAGCAAGCCAGACAGTTTGGGGAGGAGGGTAGTGGTGGTAGTCATGGTGTTCGTCGTAAGGGGGAAAATCATGGAGATAATTATACTAAGCTTTGAAAGTATCCTGTTACTACAGTTCTGATATTGAATTTTGTAATCCAAAGACAGCAACAACAACTGATTTGGTAATGTTTACATAAAGATTCAAAGCACCCCTTCTGATTTGGGATACATAGCGGTTTGTTTTGATAGAGAATAATGTCAAATGAGGCGGTGTTAGTCGTTACAATGAAGTAATACATGATGTTGATTGATGTTTAGGTGAAATTGGATAGCATTGTATAGGCTATCAAGCAGGGGCAGCGTGAAATCGTTCATGTAATATATCTTGTGACAGTTGAGTGACTGATACCAGTCAGGATTTGTAATTAGGCAATAGACTTGACCACAACTAAGAATTACAATACTGTCAGAGTAGGAAGCTGGCAAAAAAGGAAAGAAATGGCAAGTTGAAACTGTGGATAAGCTTGATGAATGCAAGTGTTGAAAGCTATTTCGGTCTTTTTATATCTTCGTCAGTTGGATCATAAGTTCTTAGTGGCTTCTTGCAATCTGCCATGTATGGGTAGCGTTCTCAATGACACAACCAAGGCATAATTTAGATGGTGACCATGACTATGAAGTTTTACAGTTCCCCCATAGTTCCTTAGGTAGTAGACTAGTTAATAATTCCTCGTGGATTTTTCAAAACTAGCTCAGGCAAGGCAGCCTTACTTATGTGACCCCAACTTGATTGAAAAGAGTTTCTGTGTCAAAAAAATCTAAATTTTTAGGATTTAATAAGAGTAATTGGTGACGCTATTTGATCCACCCCTAATTTCTTCCTCACTTCACCGTCAAATATAGGAGACGATTTTTTCATTGCAAAACTTTCTGCTCTAGTTGACAAGATCCCACCACATCACAATTCTACTGCTGCTGAGGCCGGATAAATTTACAGTTAGAGAAAAATTGTTCAGAGATAAAAGCTTTGTATTATGTGACAATATGATGAAAAACTACTTTCACAGCTGACATCTAAGAAATATAAGTATTGTCTGGTCAAGGATTAAAAGATCTTGTCTGACTTTACGGGCTGCTCTTTTATCATCAGCAGGTGATAAATAGTAGCTAAATTTATCTAACTTAATCTGAGGAGCACATAATTCAAACAACCTTGCAATTATGATACTAATTAAATACCGCAAGTCGGTTTTGTCTGAAATTTTACTCCTTGTTTTGCTCTCCTGAAGCCACAAGATGTCGTAATAGTACAGGCAAGAAATCTGCTTTGTTAGCTAGCAACCGGTGGTCTTTAAGCTTATGCCATAACAATAGCTGATAACAAGACGGTCTAGCAATTGTTGAAAGTTAAGAAGGAGAAAACACCGAAATTGGTTTCCTTTAAACAATCTTATCCCTACGTAATAGTGCACCTTAGATATTTTCACTACTAAATAGTCTCAAATGATTATTACAATACAAAGTGAAGCATTACGTAGAATTCTTGATGATATCTACTTTGGATCTTGTTGTAATCGACAATCAATGCAGTAACTTGCAAAATGACCTTCTGCTGCAATGGCTATAAGTTGATAACTTAAGCCACGAGCTGACAGAAGACTTCCTATTGTTTGCTCCTACACCAGCTTTGTGATTGGCCGAGAAGCACGCTACATAATTAGCATATAATTAGAAACGTTTGGGGGAGAACGAAGGCATATCATACCTTGTCGATTGTTAAAATTCACACCAAAATTTTAAATTACAATCTTTTGTATTCATAAATGAATGGAGAGAGAGGCTGAAACGTCTACTCAAGTCTTAACATTAAGAACGCACTAGTAAAGTTTTACATTTGACAAATCTTATTTCTTAGTTCTTATTTCAGGTTAATGATAGTTCACTCTCCAAAAATGTCCAACTGATCCTTGAACGTACACAATTTAAGAACATATCTGCTCAAGGGTTGTCTATTGTTATTGTCAGCCTTTGGCCTGCAAACTTTCAAACTGCTAACACCTGTACAAGATTATCTGACATAACAAACATGTATGTACCCAACAGCTACAAACTCTAGCAATTGGTGATGCCACTACACTCTTTACATATCACACAAGTTAAAGATATTGATGTCTACAGTACTTACCCAAGCTGGTGTAGACTTGATTCTCATTAAAGCGCCTTTCTCGTCATCTGTTACTTCTCTTAGCGCCTTCATTCTTTGTTTCTTCTCGTCTTGCTTCCATTTCCAGACCAGGTAAGTACCGAGGCCTATCAATACCCACACGTAATGAAAGTTAAACCATCCTAGAGTCCAAATGGTAAGTGCAGCCCCTGTTACTCGAAAGATTCGAATTGCAATTTCTTTCGCCTGTTTATCTACAGACTTTTTACTGCCATCTTTTCCCTCCGTTTCCTTGTTATCTGCCATGATTACACCTTATTGGAATTTGTCAATCTCAAAGGACACTCCTGGTGAAACACAGAGAGATGTACAAAGTATGAAAACACCAGCTCTCTAACTGATTGCAAAAGAAACAAGTAGGTACTCTCCTTATATTGTTATCTGATGCTTCACTGCTTTTGCTATGACCTCTCTAAAAGTAGCAGGTTTCTCAATTCACTCGATATCAGCTGTCAGTTGCGGTCGCACATCAACCATCTGCTCTGAAACCCACTCCTGGTGTGTTATCAAAGAGCAGCGAAAGATATATCAAAACCTCGACCAAAGGTAATTCCTTCAAAGCAGTCCAGGAGCTGACTTTAAGCTAAGTGTTCGAGGAACAGTTTCTTACGAGTTCTGCGAGGAACATCACAGGCTGGAAGAAAATCCGAAATGTGTTATGATTCTCAGACTTCCAGCATTATAAAACAAAATTGAAGCCAATAGGAACTCGTTTCTATTGCATCCTTATCCGATCCATCCACCTGCGTTCTCTCTTTGATCTTATGGTAGATGATTACTTGAAAAGAATCGATTCACTAATTTGGGGTTCTGTTTTGTGATCGTCAAATAAACGAGCTCGATTTGCTCTAAACTTTCAGCATTTTCTCTTGCGAAAAATGTCAATATTATCCTCATGCGGTTAAACTTTACATTAGCAAATTATGCATCTGTTTTGACTGTTTTCCTCATGTTGGTTTCTACTGGTAAGCAAGTACCTGCTTGACAAAGAAAGGAGAATATGTCCATAATCAGAAAGAAGTAGAACATTCAGGCTGCATTGAAACGTAGGATAGTCTTTGCATTCATCTAGGGTTCGGCTTAAGTGAGCTCTACCAGATGTTCGCACAAAAGCATGGAATCGACATTAGCTTTGTTTACAAGTTTATGTTAGCAGACAATCGTACAATTAATAATCCCATATATTCAATACAAGAAACAAATGGCTATATTGTGATGGTTAGCATATTTTAAGTAAAATACAGAATAATCTGATTTGATCTCATTATATATGAAGAGTTTTTATTCAATGTGGAATTATGGATAGAAGAGCTCACATCTGCTGTCATACGCCATTTTTTTCATATTAAGAGGTATCAAATAACGACAAGTAATTTCTGAGGAAAAACTCCAATAAGGAAATTTGGCCATCTTTTCAAGGTGTGAAAGTAATAATAGGTCTATGTTCTATTTGATTCCTGTTTCTCGTGACAGATGTTCAACATCCGATTTCATACTGTAAAACAGGAAAGGATTTTCTCGTTTTCTACAGTCTTAAAATGTTCTTATTTGCCAGGTGCTATCATCTGTAGTTTTGAAGTAGATCGCATCGTTTTCTATTAACTTTTTATACTAAGTTGTAGCCATTAAAGAAGAATTAGGATAGTTTCTTCCGAATGTTTCATAACCATTCTGGGGTGTGGAAGACGTACCGCATCGAATTTCTTCAGAGATGGTAAATTGAAACTGCATAAAGACAGTGAGCTTGGTACGAAGTACAACATCTATGATCTCACACAACACTGTTCCACTATGCACCTTTATATAACCTTGCAATCTAATAGGAATGGTTTCAGTAACTGTTTTCGTCTTTTCACCTCACCTTCATATCCATCTTTGTGACATGTACAGCTGAATCTCAATTTACTTCAATTTCTACCTGACTCTGTCATATAAATAAATCATTCTCATTTGAGATTTACATCATCGCGTAAGTATACAGTTACTTTACTGTAATAGATTACAGATTATGTTAACAAAATGAAAGTTGATCTCATGTACGTCATAACTGTTCTTTTCTTAGTCCGCTATGTTTGTTTGGTATACAAGACACTGATTTCCCCATTATTGCATTAGATATAATTCCAATAATAACAATAAGAGAAACAAAAACGAGAAGAGATAACAGCATTAAACACCAGAGAAATGACACAGTTTCATTTTTCTTGCAAACGTGTTTCCACCAAAACACTCCTTATCTTCAGTGATGAAAGTTTTTATGATTTCTCTGGGGTTTTTAATAAAAATCGTGCTACAGCGTCCATTTAAATGATGGCATCAAGAACAATAATAATGAGCATGACTTCAGATATACAACTGTGTCAATTGTTTAGTAGCTCTGATGGAATATTAAGACATTTGTCAGTGGATGCTAGATGCTTGTTCCGAAAGAACACAGGAAGCGCCATGATAAAGTTACTTCTTAGTACACTGGGATATGTACCTAAACTAATTGGCCAGAAAGCAGTAATGATCAATATGATCATTGGTGTGCGCTTTGAGGGTCGTGTCTAGTTGATGTTACATTCTTTACGTTAATTGATTTCCCAGACTTGTTTGTTTGTTTGCTTACTTTTTGCGATCTTCTTAATGATGGTGAACCGTGATTTGTATATTTAACCTGATCATAATGAATAGAATATTTTCACGTCGATAAAAGAAAAATGTAAATTTGGAGGTGTATATATACAAATGTTCTGAATTCGATTAATTTCAATTAAGTTGCCTTGGAATTGTCACGATTTTGGACTAGGTAATAGCCTTCTTTTGGAATAGAATTGAAGGAATGGTTTATAGTCCATTGTTCTCTGATACAGGCACTTGTAAGTAAAAAACCAAAGTCTTCATTAAGATTCTGTAATAATCATCAACGAAGTTTCAGAGAATGTAGATGCTAGAGCATGATGGGATGCATTAGATATGATTATCTACAGAGACTCGAAGTTGAAACACAATCGACCTGATGTTATTATATGACGGGAAATGTACAGATTGACCATGTAATGGCATAACAACGCAATGGAATGCGTGAGACAAGGTTTCACATCGTGTTGGTGACATATTGTTCTACTTCTCTGATATCTGTTCAAACTTTCTATTTAATATCTTGTCTTGTAAAAATAGACAATGGCTAGACTTTTCCCAAAGACTTTTTTTTCATGTATGTTCACCACTTTTGATATTCTCGTAAACCGTAATTTGCTCCCCCATGAACAGACAGATCATGAATGTAATTGTTTGTTATGAATTCATCCATCAGATACTGAAAGTGATAAAAACAAAATGGCTAAAATGCCCATTTCATACCCCGTCTTGATTACACGTCACCTCTTCTTAAGGTGTTACTATTCTCATCTGCATAAAAACTCACTCCCCCCCTGCCAATTCTGCCGTGGTAGTCTTGGCTTAATGCTATCACATTTGGAAGAGAGTTTAACCATCAAGTCTCACGTTTACCTTTAAAGTTCTTTAGACTTTGAAATTGTTTTATATAAGGAAATAGACGCTTTTCATAACGACTTCAGTATACAGTATTCGCTATATTACATTACTATCATCTCCGATTACCCCTCATACCAGACAGGTGGTTTCCTTACACTAAAATAAAGCCACTCGATATACTGTAACTTCTCGTATCCCATACGATGTTATTCCGCTGTGAAGGTGGTATAGAACGAATACACTATCAAGTTCCTCATTTTGAATGTCGGTCTCTTGTAAAGACAGCCAATATTTCTTCGAGAATTCTGATTGCGTCATCGTAATCATGAAACGAACCCTGTCTTGACTCGATCAGGTACAGTGCAGTTTTTAATTTCTGCATATTTGTTGGTAGAAGTAGAGTAATGTTTAATCCGATATGGTACTAGGGATACGGTACATAGTAATTGAGTCGTAACTAGACGACGTCCCGTTTAGGTTAGTCAATATTGCTAAAACATTTCAGCCTCCTTTTTATAGCATTTTCAGTACTTTTCCCTGTCTGAGATCGCCAGTGAGAAGCACAAGTAATTCAAGGTAATGCAATATAAATAGTGTCAACAAAACCTGATCCATTGAATCAGGTCCGTACAAGAAGTATGTACTACTGTTTTCTTGCGTTTGGAAGCGAAACGGGAAGTTTAAAAACTAATTCGACGTCAGGATCTATACAGGAACTGGGCTTTACGTAAGTGTTAATGGAAGTGGGTTTCAAACAGTTTCTAACAATGGTTAGAGACGTCAATTTTTGATAATGGCAGCTTTCTGTTATGACAGCAGATTACATATGCATCCTCACCGGGTTAACCTACGGGGGAGCACGAGATTTGGGGTAGTCAAAGCCTTTCGAAGTATTTTCAGAGTCTTAGTCACCTCCGACGTAGATGCTGCCCCTTCATCCACCTATGCGAGTCGTTTTATAAACTGTCTATATCAACTTGAACCTTGTAAGGCACAGGTCATACCATTTTCAATACAGTAATTTATCATTTACGCAAATTCTGGTTATCGTCCTAGGATAACTGCCTTGAGCAGTATTTATCATTGAAACTCTCCACGATAAACGCCACAACTCTCCTCCTCTACTGAATCTTGTGGAATATTTTATCCTATTTAATTTTAAACTTAAATAGAACCAACGTGTGTACGTACTGTAAGCTCAGACTACACCGACATCAAAATCCCAATTTTTGCTGATATGCGGCATTTAGCCATGTTATTTGTTGAAAAACTCTAAATTGATATTATCATGTAATCCAAACTAGCAAATTTACATGATCACAAGTGGAAAAGGCCCAGTTGTATTACCCTAAAATACCTGAAAGTAGCTTTTTTATCGTGGTAGACGGTATGGTCTAGTGTACATACCCGGTAGCTTTTGATCATCAAATCTTTTTTTGTAGTGGCGGTGATACTCTCTTTCTTCTGGATACTATTCACGCATTCATTATCATTTTAAATGTTAATCTGGGACATTCATTGATAGGCACCCTTCAATGGTTTGGCTTGTTATCAATATACATTCGGCCAGAAAAATACATTTTGCTCTAGCCTGGCGAACATCACTTTTACGACAGTCTTACAGTATTAACAACAGCTGATCTACTTTCCTAGCTGTCACTAATTTCTAGAAATAAGCTTTTCCAAGCTATGCTTAGGTCAGGTGAGCAAAGTCTACTAAAGTGGAAAGTCCATGGAGCCACTAAACTGCCCATTTCGGTTCATTCCAGTCAATTTAAAATCTTAGTTTGAATTATTATGTACAATCTGCACATTAAGATGGTGAAACTAGTCCATCCATTGCTAGAGAATCATGGCTAGTTGCTCAATTTACATTCTATGATTCCAGAATGACTGATCCTTCAGTTCCAAGCGACATGAAACAGAATTTCCCTAGAACACAAATCAGATAAGACAAAGAGAGGGAAAGAGACAAAAGCAGGAATGCGATGGACGTAGATAAAGGACGGCAATTTTACAATTAGGTCTGCCGTAACTGATGGTAGTAGTTCAAAGACCATGTGCTCTGGCACAAAGAGAGTAACCAGAAGTGAGGTTTATCATCACTATGCTGCGTTCTTATCTGGGTTTTTTAGAACAGTGATGTTAAACAGATCAGAAATGCAATGTGGACAACTAACCAACGTTGAGCCTCCAACTTGACTTGTCTTGAGCTTCCTAGAATCCTTGAAAATCTGTCGCATTATCATTCTATTGTTTCTGACCCTTTATTCGAAATCTTTACCATACCCGATGCAGCTCATGACGTTACTCGTTCTTTGAAGAAGCTTTCTCAATTCTATTGTACTAAATACAAAATTTAGACATGCCCTAAGAGTATCGTCTTCCTCATGCTACTCTCTGGAATTTCCTCCTTTCCTCATGCTTTTCTGACAACTTTTTCCTCAATCGGTTGACGTTTCTTACCGACAAGTCATCTTCTTACAGAGCTACCATATTTTTGTGCCCATTTTTTTTACTTTCAGTAATTATTAGGCATTATTGTCATCGCCTTCATTAAAAAATCATAAAAAATTCTTTTATATAATGAGTGGGAGATTGCTGTGCAATTATTACAAATTTGATCCCTTTTGAAGATTCAAAAATCCAGGAGGTCATCAAAAACTTTTGTTACTCTATTTTTAAATATATTAACAAGCGTTTTCTCCTCACTCCTTTTCCCTGACTTTTGGCATTTTTTTGCAAGGGACTTGATTACCAGCCTACTGTGTACTGGCGTCGTACAAAACTTTCAGTTCCGCTGCTTTAGTGCAACCTATTTGGGTCAGGCAACTCGTCAATTTCATAGACACCTCAGCCATTTCTGAGAAGCACCTTTACTCACCTTATTTTAATATTTCCTCTCACTCCCTTTAACACTCCCACCCTTTTTTGAATTTCACTGTACTTTTCTGGCTTCCGAATTACTTGGAGTTTACTTTCTTATTTAAAGAAAGCCTTCTCCTTGCCAAACACAAGCCGTCATTGAATACAAACCTGAGTTCAACTCTTCAACCCTTAATCTCTTCTTCTTCTTAAAGACTCAATGGTTTTATTTTCCTTGTTACTAGAAATCCTGTTCATATATTTGTACTTTATCTGCAAATAGATTGTGTACTTTCAGTTATCTCATACCTCGAAGATAGTTAGTTAAACAATGTTCCCTTCTTAATGTTCTATGTAGTTCTGATATGATTTCGACCCCCGCCAGGTAACTTTATTAGCAATGTTCTAACAATGCTTCCGATTTTACTAATTTTGGGGATTCTTTTGCTATCAAAACAATTAAATTCTTGGCACCTGCAACTTGCATTTAAGCCTAAAACTCTTTCATGTCTGCCAAACGTTGCCAGACAATTCTACCCTTCACCGAAGGTTTCTCATGCTTTACCAGCCGCTATACCAACTCTGCAATTAATGTCCTGTCAGTTAGGATCTGTTAATGCCATTGTCTCCTCATTTTTAAGTTTAAGTGTAGAGTGGACAACTTTTATAACACTCCAGCACAGTCGTAAGTAATTGGTATTTCAATATTTGAACAACTGCTAGAGCTCGTTTACATCAGGTGGAGTGCTTCGCTGCCGATTTACTTAATCGTGATTCAATATTTGACAATGAGCATTTGCTTGGAGGTTGAGTACGAGGAATATTTTGTGGTAATGGCTGAAAATCATCAGGTGCTTGGCGTCTGGGAGTATAATTATCACTAATCAACACTTTGGAAACAAATCGGATCTGTGTCACTAAGCTATAAATCGACCTTTCTGTGGTTTTGTATCTTGCCCCTCTCTCTTTTCCAGTTACATTATCAAAAATTTAGGAATCGTTATCTTGCCTCAAAAACCCAAGGGTTTGTTTTCACTCGAATAAAATATTTGAATAGAGAGGCAAACATTTGATAAACAACCTTTCCCTTCTCACAGACCTTTGACTGTATAGAAATTTAAGTGGACCGCTTATCAAATTAAACATCATATAAAGTGTGGACGTATATCGTATATATACTTAAAAGGGCTTCAATAGTCAGCGTACTAATAGGAATAACTGTTTTATTGCTTTTACTGATTCGATTTTTGGAAATTACGGCCATGTACTTCAGAAATTATTATTTCAATCTAAGTGTTCATAGGTTACGGACCCCCATATTTTCTTACACTAGTCTAGTTCTTAAGTACTTGCCCAAATTATTGATTTATTAAGGATACAAGATTTGAAATAATCAGCTGTAAAGAGAAACGTTTCGGCGATGAAAGCCTTTCTATTCCTCTATCACCTGTTCAAAATTGATTCTTATCAATTAAACATACAAGATTCAACCGTAAGCAGAGACATTAGTAAAGGACGTGCTGCGGCATAAGACACCTTTCTAAATAAAAAAGCAGAGATTTAGCAGACTTTATCAATACGGTTCTTTAGATAACTACATGAGTTTTGAGATCAAATATCCTGAGTACGAAAGTTCACGTTGTTTTAAAGAGTTAGTAAGTTCGTCAACGGTAAATGAGCAGAAGTCGAATATATCAGCCATGGTCGATTTTGATCTCTACTTTTAGCCCAACCATTAAAAGTTCAGATGACGTATTTTCACGAGGCTGCGACCAGATCTAGGCTGAAATCGCTAACCTTACAGAAGCGTATACATTGTCAATCATATTCACAGAATATCAACAATTAGATAAAACGTAAATAAACAAATATCTTCTTTACTCATTTTAAAAGTTCTCTTTTAAATATTGTGAACCTGATAAGAGTAATAATGATATATATTCATTGCACCCAGTAATTAACATACTGTACCATGTTATGTGCACTCTCTTTCCTAAATATCAATCATAGTCGAGAGACGTACGTGTTATGTAGCATAATCAGTTTTAAACAAAAGTTTAACTAGTTCACATAATATTGTATTTACATCAATGTCATACTAATCAATGCAACTTACAGTAAATTTCATGTACACATAAATAATCTCTCTTTGGTAGTAGAGAAAGCTCTTTCTCTTTCTTTAGAATATCATGGAATCGTCGAGTGTCAAGTTAGTATCTCAGAGCTTCATGGGAGCGACTTAATAGACCCCTATTGAGATCTTTAATTCAAAAATTTTATTTGTACAGCTCAGTTTCCTAGTGCACTTTACGTATTCCTAAAAATAGCAAATTGATCATCCAATGACCATTTCCCAAAATTATATACAATAGCAGAGATGTTAAAAGCCAGCATGCAAAGCACAATAACAAAGTAAACAGCTGACACTTGCTTTGCTAGCTCCATGTAGGCAATTGCTCTTGGATGGAACACCTGAAACTCAATCACACCACTGGAGACTTGAGAATAACCAACTCCATTTGACATCACTTCTTCGTACATTCCAGAAAGTTCAGTAACAGTGAGTCGATAATGTTTGTTGTAGGATGGAAGCTTTCTATCCACTAATTGCCTCCGCACGTATTTCATAGTGTAAACATTGACAAACTGCTGCTGAATTACAATTATCATCCAAATAAAGTTGAAGATAGCCATCAGTAGTCCAAAATAGATGCTATACCAGGTAAAAATGGTAGCAACGAAGAATATACAAATGGTATGAAGCATTCCACGAAAGTACCAATATTGAAGAAGTGTGCGACTTTTAAAGTATGCTCGACTAACTCTTATGTAATGATTTGTTTTCAGAAATACATTATCAGGCACTGTGACAATTCTCCCAATATCTTCAATTTCTATGTCTTCGTTGGAAGAAAATCCAATTTCTGTGAGGAGCAGAAGAAAGATGTAAATTTTTAACGGGTCTCTCACCAGGTTCTTAGATTCGGAATAACTACGTTCAACTTTCTGTATAAGATGTTTTCTGCATTACTAGTTTGGTTTAGAATTGACTAGTTTCGTTATATTTGTTCAGTGTCACCACTGAAGTGATCAAAATGCGTCCATTTGGAATATGTGTGATGTGCTTTTTACCAAAACAGTGCTTCTATTACTTAAGATCGCTGATGATCATTATTATAATGCTGTGTGAATCATGTAGATTTACGTATCTTTAGTGCATCTGGTTTCTTGTTTGATACTTTCCTACTAAAATGCCAATGTGGTACAAGCATTGATTACCTATTTGAACAATATTAGCAGTTGATAGAATGTTGATTACTCCATATATTCACATTGAGCCTAACCACTCGAATGCAGCACACCAATAACGCATTGTTTCAATCAGTCCGTATCGGTAACTCCATCCATTCAAGGAAATTTCTGGTGGCACTCTCCACCTAACTCCCTATCTACCTCCAAACCATTTGTCTGTCACAGGCATTGGCGTACGAGATAGGGGAGCAGAGGAGGGACAAGTCTTAGGGAAATGAGCCCTCTTATTCGAGGCCAAAGTGGGGAATAAATATCCCAAATATGTTTAATTTAAACATGCTAGCCATCGTAAAGTAGATAGATATATAATTATTCTACCTACGAACAAACTGGTATCTCGTTAACTGTCTCCATCTTCATGTCGTTCCATAACAGAAGTTAGACTATGTCGCTCAATTGAACTGTGTCATTTTAATAATATCCACATGAATGTTTTACTGCATACCATTCCGATTTCTAAAACTGCTCATACAACTTGTGGTAAAATCTTCGTGAAATTCGTCTTCCCATAGGGACACTATCTTATGAATCTCCTTCCTTATCTCCCATTTTCTTCATGCAGCGGAGCAGGCGACAACTTCTCTGTTCTCATTATATGAATGTTGCGTTATTTAATCATTTCTGCATAAATTCCTTCTTTCCTGCCCTTCAACATATCAAGCTGTATAGTTTCAATGTCATTCTGAAAATAGGGCCCCAATTTTACCGTAGTGTGTGTCTACCGTATGCTACAATCCCAAAGAAAAGGCGGCAACTTGAAATTGCTCCCACAATTAAACCTCTCTAGTGAAAGGCCTTTGATGTACCTGGCATAAAAAGGGTGCTATTCCAATACCAAGTACGTCTCTGTACTGTATCTTGTACAATAACTTCATTGTTTACAGGAATCACATCTTTTTCTTGTGATATGTCGTCTCCTTAAATTTCTCTGCAGGATCTTTACGTTTCTTTTAATCACCTTGGTTCAAGCTTTGGCCTTCCCATCACAAGCATCCGCTACATGTTATCTTTCTCTTTTGCTCCTTGGTCATTTTTACATTCTCCATGCCAAACCGTAAGACAGACTGTACAATGATCATGCAAACCACAGCTTCACCATCACCACAAACAAAGCAGTTTTCATATCAAGTGGACACTAGCTACATGCATATCGGGTGAAGTAAAGATATATAGAATGAAGTGATGGGTACTTTAGAGTACGAAGAAGTAGTGGAAGTGCTCGGCACATAAATGACCATCACAGAGAGTAAAAGAAAGGTTATGCTGTGAAGTGCGGCATCGGTAATGGGGCACTTTAGCTTAGAGATTTATGCTCAATTTTCAGTTACCCTAAAATAAACATTGGTAAATTATAAGTAAGACTAAGAAAGAGAAAGATAACAATACAAATGAACTTTAACCCCACCTAGACTGAACTATTTTGAGATTCCCAAGATGGCAGGGGAGGGAGCTAGAAGGCCCTACTTTGCTTTAACACTAGCATCTCTGTGAATATTGTCACTTGACATGTTTCTTCATTGATCTATTAGCTATAGAGAGTTTTTCTCTGTGAATATTTTCAGGTATTAATAAAACTTGACAGGTTTATTCATTGATCTATACGCATAGAAAATTTATCTCTGTGAATATTTTTTACGTAGAAATAAAACAGGTTTCTTCATTGATCTATTAGCTACAGAAAATTTTGGTTATTTTTTGAAGTTTGGACAATGGCGTTAATCTATATCCGGAAGTTAACAAGTACCTACACACCTTTCGAAAATCCTTTCATGGAATACCGTAGACTATCAACGCTTGATTGAAATTTTCTTTTATTTATTTATTTATATTTCAAGAGTTAATAACGCAGAATTGACTGATGGAGTCATTTTATATCCAATTTACCTAATAATGATTTTTGTCGTTAGATATTTCCAATTGTTAATTGGTGACTATTTGTGGATGTGAAATTATGCCGTCATCGTTACCAAATTGTTTTGGAGGGGGGAAATGAAAAGGCCCGTGAATAAATTCGAGGAAGGTCGCAAAGTGTCAACAAGAATTGTTTATGTTATTCAACGAGACACGAAAAAAGATAGCAAGCCACGTCCCACTAGTTCCCTCCCCATCAGTCTGGATAGAGGCAACACATGGATGTAAAAATTGTGGAAACGCCAGTTTACAGAAAAAGCCTACGTAATAGTTTAAAATCGCAAAATCATTTTTCCTATTTTATCAAATTGACATTCAAGACGCAGGTGAACGGTAAGGCATACCTAAGTACACGATTACAATAACGAAGGCGACTTATAAAACTTGAGGAATGTCTTCTCAAATCATCATAGCAAGAGTCAACTAACTCAAGTCAGCCTCAAATCACAACGATTGTTAGTCTTTTGAAAGTCACGAGTGCCAAGTCTCCATGGCAACAGAATCTTAACTAATCAAGTGAAAGTCTTTGTCTGAGAACATAATACGTGTGTAACTAATATCAATAAGAAGAGGCATATAGCAAAAGTTCTCTAACAAGAAGAGGTTTCTAGTGACACGAAAAATTAATTTAAACCAGTTAATATTGCTCTGATAATATGGTACTAAGAATTCAACTAGCGCACAATATAATCATTTAACTTCCTTCCCTATATTTTTGCATCGTGGTAAAAATTTTTGGTAACTTGTGAAAAACTAGAAAATTATTAAACATGAGTCATTTCCAAGTTGTATTTGCATACTGCTGAAAACTTTAAAATAGTAGTAAACGTTTTAGAACTGTTATCGTTGTTCATAAACAATTTTGAAATGAAAATATGTCAGATAGGAATATCTTGCTCGCAACTTGTCTTCTTTTTTAGAACCGTACTGTATGTGTCAAACAGTACAGACCTAATAAATAGTTGCATTTCTATTTGTGTTCCAAGTTTTTTCTCCCCACTCTTTCTTTTCTTTAAGCGACTCAATGTGGCCAGTGTCTGGCGAAACCATGTATGATACTTTGTTTGCAAGCGTATCTAAAAATTGGTATAGGGGAAATTTGATCACATGTAAACGATTTTAATATGCATTAAGTCTTAAGCATCATAAACTAGATGAAATTGGAATAGATTCCACTTGTTTCTTTTATGAAGAATGAACAGAAAGGTTTTTGACTCAAATTCACCCCTAGCATATTTGTTATATATTACGTATCAACTATTGAGGAGTCACAAATAAACATTCAGCCATGATTCCTTTGCTATATGCCACATAAGGTCATTGAAGTGAGGCCTGACACAAATCACATTCTCTGATAAATGCCTTAAGTTTCATTATTGAAACAAAGAGATACCGACAAGCAAACCGTGTGTGCTAAATGGAAAAACCACGTGAATCTTGATAAATTTAATCACACGTTTAAGGAATACGGACACAAGAACTATGTAGTGCATTAAAAGTTAACTCTCTCTTCTCAGCTGCTAGTGATATCAAATACTGTGTTAACCCAGAAGTTAGTAACACACGTGTATCGAGAATCCAGTGCATGACCATCATCTCATGTATGAAAACATTGCAGAACAGGCTGCTAGTCGATATAGCAAAGAGTTCATATTTAATTCACGGGTTTTGATACACTATCACTTATGAAATAGATCATAATAAATCACGCAATATACTCTCGTCTATAAATCTGATATTGACGAACTAAACTGCTGTCTGTCGATACTGTTTTACTCAAAGTCAATATTGCAGTAAACAAATAGGTTACTATGATCATTAAATTACAATTCAACTACAGCAAAGTGCCTTAAAGCTTTGATTATCCTTGATATTTTATTGAGACAGATTTTATGAAGCAGCGAAAAGAAAACTTAGGAACTCACCAAAAGAAGACTTGTTAGTAGTTTCCAAAAAACTCTGAAGTTTGGGCTTCAACATGATGTTAATCTTCAAAGTTGTTCACTTGAGAACACTAAATTCAAACCGGTGGGAATGTTATTATTGTCCTCTTTCTTTTTTTGTGTAAAATATATCAAGCGTACACTCTCTAAGGGTGTCCATTGTCTATGAATTAACCTGATTGAGGAGAACAGTTAGGGACTTATGGAGAGAGAAATTGCTATATCGATGAGATAAGATGTAAAAATGAAGGGCTGTTGCTAAGAAACTGGTTATCTATTTTATATGTGAAGTGTTATTCTCCTTTTAAACTCATAATTCTCATTTGCTTAGAAAATTAACAAATACTTTTTTATGTCTTTAATGGATAACAACAAATCTGTTGCAGATGAATAAGCTCTTGATATGTTGCTTCAAGTTACGATTAAATGTTACTGTGTAGACAAAACCTTATTGAAAACTTCCATGATTTTAGGAGGCATGACCATCTGTGTAAAGCTATCTTTAATCCTAATATTACAGTAGGGTTGATAAGAAGATTATAAAACTGGAGGCCGGGATTTACAATCTCCATGGAACAGGTCCAGGAGGTGGGAAAAAATAAGGTTTCCCTTAACAAAAACGAATGTATTTCACGCTACTTTCGATCATTTTCATACGCTTCGGTTATGATTAACTCTTTTTAAAACGTGAGTGAGGAAATAGGCAATGTAATCCCTTCTTTTAACTATTTTGGAAAAATAATTGTTTCGTTTCGTCTCGCTAATGAACCTGTCTAGTGTACTCCTACTACATGAAAATGAAGATGGCTGAATAATATACAGGATGAGGAAGTATCATAGTTTGTAACATGCTATTTGCTTTTGTTTCTCTTCCTTTCCATGTGATGTTCTGTAGTGGGTCCAAACCTAACAAGAGTTTTGGCTTGAGGGCCACAAGAAAACTTTTATTGCGTATCTCAGCCTCGTTATGGACGCGAGGCACATATGACCAAAATAGTGGCAGCCACTATTAGCCGCGTAATAGATTACCCGTCGGCTAAAATAATATCTGGATTGAATCTTCACATTCGTTCAACCTCTCTTGCCATGAGACTTTCAGTTCATGTTAGCAGAAGTTTCTTTACGTCAGTCTTCTAGTTCAATCTTCATTCTATTGATATCTTTAATAATTAGTCAATCATGTCTTGGTAATATGAGTTCTGGACTCTTCCACTCTCCCTATCTTAGTGACATGTTAGTATCGATAACAAAACAACAAAATTGCATATTTTGTCTCTTTGACTAAACCAGACGCGAGTCTTGATGGAAGAAGAAGAACTATAGGTTTCCATTAATGTTTTGTACAACAATCATTTTCACTGAAGAATTTTACGACTGTGACATGTAATAAATTTCTAAAACAAAAGTAGACCGAATTGTTCAAAAGAGAAATTACAGACAGAAATCGATTCATTAAGGCAGATTTTTCTTTCTAACGGCTATTCCGAAGATGTCGTTGATTTTACCATCAAAGTTAAATTATTGCCGATTTCGAGTCAAAAATCTTTTGGACCTAAGAAATGCTCTTGTGTCTTCAACAATACAATGGCTTGATAACCAGATCAAAAAGGCCGTAGAAAATTGTTTTGGTGCTGTGACACCACGTGTAGTTAATACCAGTAAGAATGCGTTGCCAACTAACCACAAAGACCAGGTGGCTTTCACAAATAACAGCATTGTAGTTTATTTATTTTCTGGCTGGCTATGTCGGCCGCACGACTTTGAGGCTAGTTGACAGAATTAAGCAGTATGTTCTATCCTGTATTCGCCAAGTATCAGCTCCTACAGGAAAAAACCACCTCGGGTTTCAAAATCGAAAACACCACTAAGCAATGTGACTCTGCCATAGGGCAGCACTTGCTTGAAAACCCAGACTGTGCCAAAATGTATAC
>JAAAKL020000964.1:20118-34413 GCA_010016065.2 Carybdea cf. marsupialis auct. non (Linnaeus, 1758) | reverse complement strand
TAGACATTATCGCACGACCATCCACTGAAAACACAACAAAATTGTGAACATCGATGCAAAGTTTGCCCGGTCAAGCGTTACGTCACTGTTTTGTGACGTCACAAAGCGTTGTGCGGAACTGTGCTATTATAGCCAAGTGAGCTCCATAGACCTGTGATACGTTTCTAGCTCGGTGGTAAGAATCGATATGTAGGCGCAACAAAGAGTACAAAAGTTACCCCAATTTTGTAGACTGTTACTGGCGTAGTGACTGTGAAGCACAAAAAGTTGACTTGCATAAGTATAAGGTGGCTGACCTTTCACCTTTGACTCCTGCAGAAAGGAAGCACGATCTTTCTACGTTTTGAAAAATAAGCCCCGTGCTCTTTTCTGCGTCGACATTTCAAAGGAGCTGTGTCATCACTGATTCTTAATGATAACACGGCATTTCCCAGTCTTTTACTCCTTGTAAATTCCACTTTATACTCTAATACTATTCGAAGTTTGGTACAATGAATTCGAATTTTCCCAAAGGTCTGTGATATTTGAACTGATGCCTACAAAGAGGGGCCAAGACAGATACAATTATCAAAATGCCTCTTGCATGTGTACGGATTTTTTTTAATTTAGGCTTTGTAAACAAATCATGAGAAGTAAACTTTCTTCTATTGAGGTGAAAAACTTAACTTGAACTAGAAATTGTACCCTCCTTGTTGTTGTCATGAATTAACATATGATTCGAGTTCTACGAACCGTATGCATGACGTCAGAATCTCACTCTGATTCTGGGCGACAAGGAACGACTCATATCAAGACTGTTTGATTTGTTTTGCTGGCTTTTGTACGCACTTGCCTAACAAACCTGGGGAAACTTCACGAATAACTTCTAATAGTGCATATCCACTCAACAAGTCTCTCTTGCTTCCCGCTTGTTTTGGCTAGTCTTTGTAGTTATCACCAGATCCGCCTTTTTGGAACGATGTTTAACTTTTTTACCACTGAATAATACAGTAGATATTTATCCGAATGAAGGAAGTAAGTAAGTATGAAGGAAGTAAGACCATCAATTAACTAACTTACCATTCATATCTGCATCAGGAATTTTTTCATTTCACTTTGCTATTCCTTCTTTGCCCTCCGCTATAATTGCATTTGATCAGTGAGAAGATCACAACAGGCATGCAGCTGCATAAGAAGCAATCATCCCCGATAACATAGTGGTGGACACATTCTCACATAAGAGACCATGTACAAAATTTGGTTCAGGAAGCAAATTCCTCCAATCAAGACTTTTCATTTCTTGTTCATAAAGTGACTTCTTCAGTTGAATGAGATTTATCAACATTCAAAACTCTAATCATACTCCAATCAGAAACAAGCATGGTTGAGCCAAATTATGTGCCTTGATCATTATTGTAAACCATCGAAAAGTACTTGTGTATTACATGACATCACCAATTGCATACCAGTCTCGTCCGAAAGAGCCGCAAATTGACTATATTATTTTACCTGATTTTGCCTTTAAAATCTCGCTAGGGAGGTTGCACCTGCCACACCCCCCAGTTGCTACACCACTTGTTACTAGTGATCAAAATTTTTAATTCCTGCGCAATCGTTATGCTTTTAGCGGAAGTGTTTAGCAAATGTCTGCACAGTGATCCCCATTTGTTTTGCAAATTCTGTGGCGCCTTGAGTTGCTTGACCTTGCTAAAAATCTAGTAAGGATATGACGAGGATGATGGCATGAATGCAGTCTTCCTGCTCAAGGATGATGTCGGTAAAAAAATTCCACAAGTTTATAGTTGAAAGTGGTGTCCCTTTTTGTATCTTGTTATCTTCCTTGATATGGCAAGTGATGATTGCACTAGAGAAAGGACCACAGACGTGAAAAACCTTTTTTAAGTCGGACTGTACCCAACCTAGCAGGCATAGGGAAGCAAAGGGATGTCTGGAGTAAACTGCCTTTCCTAAGGGCACAATTCTTGGGTCTTATGAGATTCACAACTCTTATTTATAATAAATTCTGATACAAAAATCTTGTAACGCAAGCAGCTTTTCCAGAGTGTAATGAACATATTGGTTTGGAACAAGAGGAGAGCGTAGATTCCGTATCAAAGAAAGATATGCTGGCATTTTCACCTTCTGCACTGTAGCTAGTTGGCATTACGAAAGACGATTTTTGATACCTTTCTCTAGCGTTTCATTTTCAAATATTGCACGAGAATATTCCATAGGATCCTGCTGTCCTTCTGTCTTGATTGATAGTTAAGCAAGTCTATTTTAAGGCGTCTGATTTTACAGTCGTTGATTTTAGCACGAATCGACCCGATTTTATAAGTTCCGTTACAGTGCACGTTTAACGTGTCGTGGAGCCGAATAACATAAGCGATTGATCTTGGGTTAGTCACGTGACTGAATGGGCCCTGGATCGGCCTGACAAATCATAAAGTATAAATCAGTCTTTACAGAATAAGACGTATTAGGTTTGGTATGGATCTGCTAAGTTACGAAATAACACATGTAAACATGATTGTACATGCTAATCGATAAATAAGGAAACAACTACTCCCCATTCATAAGTTGTTCAACTCAAGAACCATTTTTCAAATTAGTTTAGAGCTTATAAAGCGGACGACCTTTTGATGTTTAAACTACAGTAATAAAAAAATTATGCAAGTTTAGCAATTTTAGTTACATTGTACCTCAACGATGAGGGGTAAACGAGCCGTACTCAAAGTGCTTTCAGTCGCATGAATTTTTGAAACTCAAAATTTTTAAATTCACGATAACTGGGCCGGTGTGTGCCATGTAACTTTAATATAAGCCATCACCGTCTATGGCCATCACCTTTAAAATATGTAGACGTAATCTTGAGTAAAATTGAGGAAGGTCCGGCAATTTTTTAAAAGATACCTTGGCAGTTTTGCAGACATCAGTAAATTTACAGGGTTGTGAGACTTTTAAGCACCCCAACCCTCCTCCTCACCTTGCCCGCAAACAAGGCCAAATATCTGATGGTCAATTGCCAAACTTTTTATATGTCCTAAAACAGGAATCGAAGAACTTAACAGTATGAACTTGTTCCCTTGTTTTCGACGTCGCATGAATACCTGACAAGTTTGCATTTTTCTTTCGGGTTTTCTAGACCAAGCAGAAAAGGAACAATTCTTTTTAAAGTGGCAAGAGCACGAAGGAAGACTGAAAGGAATTCTTGGAAGAACAGCATTAGCATCAAGTAATTTAACCAATAAGCAAAAGGTAAAGTGGGAGGTATCAGTTACAGAGAATGAAGTCCGACATGGTATTTTACAAAAGCCTGATGCATGTAACAGATGCTTTGTTCTAAAACGGGATATTGTGATGAAATCTGATACTTGCAACTTTGCGGAACTCAACGAAGTTTACTTTGATAGGGAATCGGATTGTATCAAGAATATCAGAAAAGCTGTTGATAGGTGCAATGTTCCAAGTAAATGGTTTAACGTGCCAATGGGAGAGAGTGGCCTGGAGGAAAATAGTCTGAGTGAGTATTTGCAAGATTTCGGTCATTCTTTCAAGAGTATGATGAATGATATGATTAAGAAAGCGCTGGACACTATGCCCGAGATCGATGAACTGACACAAGAAGTTGTGACGCATACGTCATTTTGTAACAAGCGTGGTTCACAGTTTTACGCTCGCGAATCACTCGTTGAAAGTGGTGTAAGCTACTTTATACAGGAAGGCCGAGCAGATTGGCCACTCTTGGTGTACGGCGAGAGTGGGGTAGGGAAAACCTCACTGATGGCAAAATTGGCCGTACAAGGTAGAAAGGTAGTTGGTAAGAGTCCTGGAGTGACACCAGTTGTAATAACCCGATTTTGTGGCATCACACCAATGTCGTCTTTCACACATGCGGTACTTAATAGTGTCTGTCGCCAAATCATGTCTGCGTATGGCGTCGAGGAATCCTCAGTGCCTATCGGGGATAAGAAGTTGACTAAACTCTTTCGGAAGTTACTGTCTCTGGCCAATGAAAAACAGCCTCTAATCCTTGTCATAGACTCACTAGATCAGTTAGATGACCAAAAGACTAACAAGTCTGTTTTTGCATGGCTAAATGGAAAATTACCATCTAATGTATTTGTTCTCGTCTCGTGTATAACAGACGAGGAAAGATGTTTCAACAAGCTTAAGAAGCTTTCATTTCCGCAAACAAACTTATTGGAAGTAACAAGCCTCACAAGTGACGACTCTTCGATAATATTTAAAAGTTGGCTGGATGCTGCACATCGCACACTCACAGAAAAGCAGTTTGAGTCGGTTTTTCGAGCAGCTGCTGACGACAGTGTAGAAAGCCCATGTGTCCTCAGACTGAGATTGCTGTTTGATATGGCGGTTCAGTCAGCCTCATTTGAGGTATTAGACGATTTACCTGTCTGTGTCAGTGGATTAATTACTCGGTATCTGTCGAAACTAGAGGTAGAACATGGACGAACTTTTGTGACTTACATTTTTGGTTTACTTGGGGTATCAAAGTTTGGGCTTAGCGAGAATGACCTTCTTGAAATTCTCTCTTGTTGCGAAGATGTGCTGACGTCCGTGTTTCAATATCATGAGCCTCCGATTCGTAGGATTCCACATGTGGTCTTTACAAGGCTCCGGAGTAACCTTGGTGAATATGTGGTGGAACGTGGTGCGCATGGCAAGTCGGTGCTTGCTTGGTATCACAGGCAATTCAGAGAGACAGCTAATGAAAAGTATCTTGTGAACCTGGATCATATGTTTGCCGATATACTTAAGTTCTACTTCCTCGGAGTAATGAGCAGACTATTTAAAGAGAGACAAATTGCCCCGCAGCCACTCTACTGGTTATATGGCGATGGTCAAACTGTAAGGTTCAACATTCAAAAGTTAATTGATCTCCCTCATACTGCTATGAACAGTTCTTGTCCTCTGTCAATTGTTATGGTATTATGCGATTTGCAATTTATTGCCGCTAAATTGGAGGCTGGTCTAGTGCAAGAATTGTTACGTGATTTTTCGGAGGCTATCCAACATGTCAATTCAATCAGACTCCAAATCTACAACAGATTTTTAACGTGTGAAGTCCACTTCCTTCAGCGTTACCCACGTTTTATTCTCCAGCGAGCAATTAATTTTCCTAGCGATAGTATTATCCACAAGGAAGCTTTAAAATGTATCAACGAACCTGAAAAAGTTATTCCGTGGGACACAACCTTAAGAGATAAAAGACTTCTTCTTCATGTCAATAAATCACATGGACCTAAAATCTGTCTCTCCACCTTCGATGAAAACCCAAACACAGTTTTTGATCTCAAATTTTTGAACGAGAGGTATCTAATTTGTTGTCAAGGAAACACTGTCTCGTTTTGGGATGTAAAGAACTGTCAACTTCAAAAAGAAATTGTATTTCCAGACGAGGCATATTGTGTTGAAGTAATAAATCGACGTTATCTGGCGGGTTTAAAGCTGGCTTCATGCTCCGAGGGTGGATCATGCTATGAAACTGATCTTGTTTGTGCCTGTAAAAATGCCGAGATTTACATTTGGAGGGTTCTGTTCTACAAAGGGATTAAAACTTTGTTGATGAGCACTTTCAAAGCACATGACACATCAGTGGTCAAGATAAAACTAGAATTTCAGCAGAGGTCTGGGAACATGTTGGCTGTAGGCCTATCGTATTTAGCCGACAAGAAATGGGGACAGAATTACTCAGGAAGAATCAAACTTTATTCACTGCGCGATTATGATTCCGATACCTTCAGAGAACCTTTCCTTATCAAATCAAAATCAACTGTTGATTTTACCAAAGACGGAAGAGATGGTTTCATTTCAAAAATGAAATTTGTTGTAGGGAATGACTTCTTAGCAGTGTGTACTACAAGCGATATGTTTCATGGTTCACTAAACATATGTACACTCCCCGCCTTGACGCCGATTTGGACGATGCAATCAACAGGGACGGGATTTGATACTTTTTTCCCAAAATTCATTGACAGCTTTGAAGACCAAAAAGAAAGTTTTGTTACTATTTCCTCTAAAGACGATTTTGGTCTTCTGAAAATCTGTAAAGTGAAAAACGGTAAATTAGATGTGGAGTTGCTGGGACGATATCGAGGAAGCCCAGCTTTATTTCTTGGAAAGAAAAACAGGTTTCTTTGTGCTGACGTAGAGAAAGCTCTGGTTTTTCGGTGCTCTACTCCTCTTAAGAGAAAAAAATCTCAACATGCTGAAAGTGGAATTATTAAGTGGGAAGACCTCCCCGTCATGCAGCGCGCTGAAGCGTCAGAGTTTCAACACGAAGACGACTTATCATCGTCATTTACCTACGAAAACTTTCGTTCAAGACGAATCCTATCAAAAAGTGAGGCCTCCATGGTACTGGATGCTTCACCATGTGTAACCCTAAACTGCATTTTGATTGGCCATTCTTCGGATATAACAGTAGCTGCTGTTCACTCAAATCTAATTGCAACTGCATCAAGTGATGGCGCTATCAAGTTATGGGACTACAATCTCCTGCGTACAAAGACGATGCCTCAAGTTCATGTTTCTGAGGTCAACATTTGCGTGAAAGTTCCAGGCTCTGAATCTGTAGTCACTTCAAGTTTGCACCCCGATGAATGTATCAAGGTGTGGGATGCCTTTAGTGGGGCCCTACAGAAGTCAATCCTAGGAAAATCACTTACGTCTGTCAACTTCTCATGGGATGGATCCACAGTGTGTTGGAGCATTAGAGGTAAGAATGGCATTTTTTTGGACACACCCTCCAACTTTCTTGATCAATTGATGCGGCGAGAACGATTGCTGGCAGACACAAAAATCAGCATGAAAACCAAAGCGATTAAATCGCCTTCATTGTCAAGCGACGGAAAATTTTTATGTTTAAATGATACTATTTCTGGTAAGATAATAGTAACTTGCATTGACAAAGAAGCCTCCTTTGAGCTTCCTACGCCTCCCCTTCCATGCGAAACTGCTATTCAAGGATCGTGTTTTCTACATGGTACACACTCACTGATAACTTGGATGTCAGAAGGTAGTTCTACGAAATACGAGGGCAAAGAGACAGTTATTTGTGTGTGGAATTTAGAACCAAATTATCGTTCTAGTACGCAAAAAGCAAAGGCCAAGAAAGCTGCTAACAGAACTGGGTTATACTCAGTCAAGTATTTCAGGTTTATGCCTACTGCTCGGGGAGGTAACGATACTCGGGAAACAGCAACTATACAACTGCGATCCATTACAAGTGTCAGCGGCTCAATTTTCACTTCAGTTTGTAATGCGCCGGGATCTTCTTTTATTTTCGCATGTACCGCCGATGGACACATCGAAAAACGCTCGATACATGGATTTGAACTTGTTAAGAAGTCACCATCGCACCGGAAATGTATCACTAAAATTATAAGTACCACAAATGGCTGCTACATAGCGACATGTACTGCGGATGGGTGGATTTACGTTTGGAATGTAGAAGATCTGGCCATGATTGGCGGATATTTTAATGAAGCAATGGTTACCGCTGCGGATATCTTTCAGTCAGAGACGAACAAATTGTTCCTTAATTTCGGAGACAGTCGAGGACAGTTTATTGTTTTAGAAGTGCTGAAAGCTTTTGACTAAATTATCTTGTAGTAAGTCATGGGTATGGAATGTAATGACCCCTCCACATTTCGGAAGGCTATGGTTTAACAGTATTAAGATCAGTCTCTCAAAATTTGGTATAATCAAAATTGAAAGATTATATTTTGATGATGTATAATTGATATGATTTTATCTAAGGAAAAGTCACAATGTCGCACATAGTAACATTTTGAAACTTCCAGACTACACTGGCACGACAATTCTCGCATTTCTAGGACTGGAGCAACACAACTTAGCTACTGAGTTGTATATTTTATTGTCATGTATGTCGCGAATATTACAGTCGTAGAAGAAATCTCTTCTGGATTTCCTATTTGGTGTGACAGATTATGACTCAGCAACAATTTTTTCAACGTACTGGAATCTAAGAAGAGAAGTAGTGCATTAAAACAACTTCCGGCAACATCATAATATCGGCAATGCTAGTCATTTGAAGTTTGCATCTATCAGCCGTCAAAGCTGGCCTTTTTGACGCTGCCTCGTACTAGTTTGCACTTGTGAAAAGGTACTTGACGCTTAAGATCGCTTTAATTAAATATTCATCTGTAGCATAACATACGATGTATCATCGAGTAAGCTAGTTGTACGCCCATCTAGTTTTTAAGTGTTAAATACCAGCCTTCATTGTAGAATGCCTTAAGTATGGTAAATCACGCGACTCACAAATAGTCATATTCCCTATTAATGAGGGGGGTGAGGGTGACGTAGACACTCTTTTACATTTAAACATTGTATGGGACATTTTCCCTTGCTGTAAATTATATCTTTGTTTAAGACTTCTTGGTGACTATTTAATCTTCCAACATAAATGTATTTGTCGGTAGTTGATACACACCATATTGTGTAGTTTGAACTTTCATAATAGTTCTGTTTAACTATTTGTAGTAGTAATCCGTTTTGAAATAGAACTTATTACATATTTTCAAACGAACAAGCGTGATTTTGAAAACAGTTTGGGAGGCATGTCTGTTAGCCCTTTTAAGAAGGGAGGGTTTGCGGCGAAAAATACCACAATAGGTTATAGATAGAGACCTAAAGTTTGGTCATTCTAGTAAGAAAATACAAAGACAACTCCCTGGTAAGCTTAAGAAAATATCATAGATTGAGGGATAATTTTACTCTAAAATTCTGATGGTTTCCTGCTTCGATATAGACGTCTGCCGTGGGTTCAACAACCCATTATCACCCACTCAAGTAACCCCGTTCGAGTATCCCCACTCAAGTACGATGAAAACGAATCTGTCTCTTGGATTGAAACATGCTGCTTTATCACCATGCAACGTGTGTCGTTTTTTGAGGGTACCGTTTGAGTTGTTATTCAGGCACGATAAGCAATTTTAGATATTTGTCAGTTGCAAAGCCAAGCGGTGAACAGAGAGTTATCGGCCCCAACAAATTAGTTTACCCTTACGCACCCACTCCGATTAAATGTTCACTTCTCCTTGTTTTTGGTATTCTTTCAAGTTGGGATTGACGCAAGTAAATATCTTTGATTTGATAATATCTGTTCCCAAAGACAGTTTTTAGGAGATAGAAACGGCGAAAGTGCAAACTTTGCCATGCAAGATAGATAAAAGGATGCAATCTCTCTAAAGGAACAGCTTCGGTGGGCTTCGTCCTTCATGGTCAAATTTGTTGAAGCCTCTTTCTGAAGCCAAGTACTGTAGAATCGTACATGCATAAACCCCAATTGAAGAAATGGTATATATGCTGCAAACATAACCATTTAGGCGAAAAAGGAATTCTAACTAACGTGTAGGAATTCTGTCGGGCTATCTTAATTTGAACAATGGCACGCGTTGATTGATCGATTGATTAATTGATATGTCATGAAAATAAAACTGCCATGTAGTGTTAGTGAATGATCTTTGGAAGTATATTATATAGTATATTGTCGGTTGTGTCAAGTCATCAGGATTAATAAACGTCTAAACAATCATGTAACATTTCAAGCGACGTTGAATTATGCAGTATATGTTCGTCTATCCGAACATCCATTAGTTGAACATCATTTATCCGCACCTTGGTTAACCGAACCACGATTATCCGAACATCGAATATACGAAAGTCCGTTTTCCAAACATCACTCAATGAACCTCAGTTGCCCAACGTAAAGCTAGGAGGATATCCTTACATAAAGAAATTATAAATTATGTGAACTTTTTATCTTTTTCTCAATTAAGCACATGTATTTGCAAGACAGAATGACGTCACTTCTTTGTCTGTTTCACAACATAATGCAACTTGTTATATACAGATATATTTTTGGCGTTGAGAAAGTGAAACCTAATATTTACGTACCACAATTATGGGTAGTACTTAATGAATTGTCTGACATTCAAGGAGCAAGGTTACTGTTTATGGGACTAAAAATCATCCTTGAATATCCAAATGTTTGGCTTAAACCAAGCTTAATCTGTTCGGATAATTGTCAGCTGTATTCTGTGTATTGCACAGACAATACCTGAAACTACTTAAATTTTGTTGTTGTTGATGTAAATGCTCTTATAATGAAATTATGAAATTGAAAGAAAAAAAGAAATATTTTAAATTCTTCATCGCCATATCTGCATCGTCATTAGTTGATTTAATATCTCACTTAAGGTCAATCTCCATTCGGCGCAAATTATCGCGGAGGGCTACGTCTTCCTGCTCGACATTTTCCGCTGCGGAATTATGATTAAATCTCCAATAGGATCAGCGACAAAGTACTCGCAGTTTCAACTAACCATGACAACAGGTATCTTGTCTAGTGAAATAGTGAACATGAGTTGAGCCACACTATTTTACTTTTTTTAAGGGGTTTAACACCATGCACTCCACTCAACAGGGGCTACTGCGGTGCCCATTTAAATGAGACTTCCTGCTGGAGTATAGGGGGCCACTTTCAGACCGGATGCCCTTTCTGACGTCACCAATAGCCCTTCCGGGATAGGCAAGAAACGTATCTACTAGACCACGGCCACAATATAAGCCTCAAAATAAACGTTTCCCCCAATAGTAAGTAAAATAAGATGTCAGTCGATTGTTTCGTGGCCCAACATTTACAACTAACTTTAAGTTGTCAGATATTTGTGTATCTGTGTTTTTCAAGTTACAGCTCAGCTATCTGGAAAGCGTTGGGTTGAAGTAGTACACTTGGCTGAGTCAATACAAATACAATAACACAATGCGAGAGAAACGAAAGAGAAATGGTTTTCTTGCATCGAATTATGTTGGCAACTTCTTTGATGATTCAACTTGTGTGCTTGTCACTGATACAAATCCTTCCCTTTCACAAACGGAACTTCTGATAATTAAAATCATGAGCAGTATGATATGCTGTTACTTTCTAGGCTTCAAACGTTTGCCTAGTATTCAGCACTTAACAAGCCGCGTTGCTTTGAAAGCCATCTTCACCAAACCGAGATGATGCATTTCTATTGGTGGGGCGTTGAAGCAGATTGCGAGCAGCGAAAAGTAGAACTTCTTTCTACATTTCTGCGCTCGCAAAATGTCGAGGCGACATAGCTAGATATAACGTAATGACTACCACTGTACATGTGGAGCCGCCGAAAATATCGACCGGCTCGCCGCTGAGTTTTTGCCGTAGAATTCAGATGATTTCACTAGAGGGGTAACTATGCTACTGTTCTACCCTTGAATTTCATTTTGTCACATCTGAAGATGGTAACCAGTCATTGCCAGTGCCACAACCGTCACAATTCTCACAATTGTGGATCTAGAAAATAACATTTGTGTTTAATGCACCGCTTTTTACACATAACATTTTACAATGGTCAGTTTTCAAAAACGACACAAGACTTAAGTCTTCACAGATGGCTAATGTTGATTATCTAAGTCATCTAATGTAAGCAACTCTGTTCTTTGATACAACTGAATAATTCGACCATAAAATTACCCGATTAACCCTTGGTTTTAAAGAAGTGTCTTTTAAATACGATTTTAGTCACTGTTCTAACGGAAAGATTATAGAAACTAAATTTTACAATGGCAGGAATGAGATGCCTAATAAGTCTAGCCCAAATCTGGCATCCTATCTATTTGTTATCTACAGCCAGTGCCTTCGATGGCGAATGAAAATATCACGATGTTATCGACTGAATGATCACCTTAAGATTAATAGAAGCTGCTATCCCTTTCAAAATAGTATGGAGTGCTTGCTATGTTAGATCAGCACAATTTCGCAAAAACTAGAATTTAGCGTTAGCGACACTCTTCATATCTGTAGTATGTTTACCAATCTTCTCTCTTCAGAGCCCAGGAGGGTGGGGGGTAGCAACCCTTAGTAATCTCTTCACTAGTAACCACAACGAAGCAATAAACCTGAGGCGCATGCCTAATAATTTCAACTGCATAGGATTCTTCACGTTTACCGTTCTATCAGATCTAATTGAATGTATACCTGTGTGCCTCTCATGACTATCGAAACGTGTGCTTGCTGTTAATAGCACCCTTCATGTTCCCAAAAGGTCTCTACAATCAATGGCTCATTTATAGGGTGACTTATTTGTAGGGGTAAGTTTGGAGGAAGACATCTTTTGCCAATTAACAGTAATTCAAACCGACTTCAGAAATATAATTGCAATTACCTACACTCAAAAAATACCCTTAAGTTCCACAATATTACTTTCATCTACTACCGATGAACTCGGCTGATTGGAAAACTCTACAAACAACTTCACAAACAACTTTTACTTTTTCGTACTCCATTTCCAGAACTCGGAACTCTATAGTAAGGCTGGAAAACTCGCATAAAAATAAACGTGTCCCGTCACTGCTCATGTTTTACTTCCCATCACCGACTATCACGACCTTTCCTTCGCAAGATTACCTTGGTATACTAAATCTGACGCCATCTGTGTAGGGTTTTGATTTGTCTCTATTACTATGGTTATTACGCCGTTTTATTGTGCGCTTTTCATCAATTACTGTGCTCTTTCAATCAGTGATTCCTTCAAATAAGAGCGCGTAATGACTCCGAGGAAATTAATATATAAAGAACGACTTCTGATACTGTAACCAGCTTACGTCAGCAGTGTCCAGCATACGACCTACGGAGTATTTTCTGCAGCACATGCTAAGCAATCTTACATACTTTTGCCCGAATTTCATCATCATTTCATCATTCTCAATTAATTTGCTCTGTTCTAAATAATATCTAGTTATGCAAACGAAGTTAAGGTTTGAATGAATTCTATTTGTGCAAGAAAAAACAGCAGTATGTTTGGAAGTAATTATGTCCTCAGAGCGACATTTCCTTTCATTAAGCAGGGCGAGTTAAAGGTACGAATAAACTTACAGATGAGCAACTTGCAAGTTAAATAATTAAACCTTAAAGTTTGATGTGCATCTTCTGATAGAGGTTAGACAAATAGCGGGAGGGGGATTTTTCTGTTAGGTGCAACTCAGAGGAGTCAGGCTGATAAGAGGATCCAAAGTAAGAATAGGAAATTATCAGTAAATAGCAACCAGTGAAAGGGATACCGGTTTACCTGGACATAACTTCGACGACAATTTGTAACAATATTACTGTGATACTCCTTTTTCTGATAAATGTAAACTTTGACTTTTACTTCATTTGTTCTTACGCTGTTCCTGTTATAATAAAATCGAAATGAAATATTTTTATGTGTCTCCCTCTCTTTTCTTGTTGTTTCCCTTAACCAAAGAAACAAAAGAGCTGCTCATAAATGGCATCCGCTACATAACTATCCATTAAAAGCTTTTGTTAAAATAAAGATTACTGATAAATTGATTATAGACAGATCAATTGCCATTACAAAATCGCTTCCTTGTCATTTTTTCAACGTTGTCACCCCATTGCTCCAGCTATCAATGCTCGATGCTGCCACAAAGGAGTATGCTCTTGTTGGTAAAGCAGTAACTTGGTTAGAATTCATAATCTTGCAGTGCATAAGGTTAGTCATAAAAGCCAAGCCTTTAAACCCTTAATAACGTGTACAATTGGTCAGCAGTAGTATTAAATAAAATTACTTAAACCTATGATCCTTTACTTGCTACGTTAGTTTTGAGGAATATCAAGGTATGAGACTTACCGAGTATATTCATATTTCTTTTACCTAAAAAAATACGAGTTTTACTTTTGAAATTGGAGGTGATGACGTCATTCAGCTGCCGAAAGTTACATAAAAGCAAACGCAATTTGAAAGAAAAAAAACATCGAGATGAGTGCAAGGTACGATTTTCTATGCAAATAATCTGGTTTTTACCACCAAATGTATAGTTTAAGTCTTTATATTTTTATATATTTCGTGCTGTTTATGACTTGTCGTAGTGGATACTTATGATGTCATCGTTAACAAATGTTTTCAAATTTTCTTTTGAAGATACTACTCAAAAAACTTATGAAAAGGTAAGAACGTTTAAAACAGATTGGCAATTTCAATCATGAGATACCAGGGAGAGTATGGGGCCGTGGGTCTACTAGCCCCCCTTCATTCTGGAAAAAGTCACAGTATGCATCTGATGCTCGCATCCTCTCTCTTTGAGTGCATCCTTGTATGGACACAGAGATATTGGCGTTGAAGAATAGTCCACGTCTGACCATTTTATAATTGACAAAATTCTTGCTGAATGGTCCATAACCAACAAGTGCTTTACGGAACAGTGCTTTACAGAACAGTCCTTTACAGAACAGTGCTTCAC
>JAAAKL020000964.1:0-12677 GCA_010016065.2 Carybdea cf. marsupialis auct. non (Linnaeus, 1758) | reverse complement strand
TTTATTTACAATATGAAGATTGGTGATTGAACTAGTTTTATTTACAATATGAAGATTGGTGATTGAACTAGTTTTATCTCCTACAGAAAGCACGCGACAACAAACTAACAGGATCAGGATCTCAAATTAAATCTGTGCAATGCATTTTTAGTATAACGTTGAAAAGAAACCAAAGTGTTGAGTTTTCAACCGCATTGATTTCTTTCAACTTTTCTTTTCAACGTAAACTCGTGTAAAAACCGACATGACCTTCTGAACACAATATATTTTCTGCACAAAGCACATCTTTCTATAAATAATTAGAGACCTTAATTCATCAAATTTTGTCGACTAGAAACGTACCCTACGATACAGAATCCTGATTGGGAGACTTCAGCTGACGATTTTAAGTGGAGCTACTCCTTTATGGATTAAGTTGCCATGTGCATTTTCAAAATCCCTTTATTGTAACCTGGTCCCTTCCGTCCATTGATACTGTTAAACGAAGAGAAATGGAAACCTAGTAGTGAAGTTGATTCAGAGCCCCCTTCAAACTCAAACAAGCACAGTGGGCCGCAGCCCCTTTCATATTAAATTGTGTTGATTACTCCCTGGGTAAGCCATACCATGGCTATGGACGTCTGCTAGATGACTGACCATTTTGTCGCTAAGCAAAATGAATGAAACGTATTCTCAAATGATAATCTCACAGCTCGGGGTGTGGTCAAGGAAGGGGCACTTTCGTACTTCACATTATAGCCCCCTTCTTCGTATAATAGTACATTAGTTTTCTAGTAGGTTTTCTTTCCCTTTTGCAATTCGATATTGAGGAACATGGCCAGCATTTTAAAAATAACTCAAATAATTAAGAAAGATTGATCGGCAATTTTAGGATGATTTCTATTTGTGTCAATATGCACAACGTCGTCCCATTAAGTACAGCTGGTTGTGTTAGCATTCCACTTCTTTTGACCCAGTTGCCAAATTACACCGTACGGAAGCTACGTTAATGACGCTTTAAGCCAAAGCCGGTGCCTTAAAGCTATTATAAAGAGAGTTTTGCAATCGAAAACAGCTTACTGGAGACATTGAAAGACAACTTTATCTAACTGTCACATACATGGGTACTCATGAATGAGGAGGATGAGGAGAGGGAGTAAAATTCAAGAACGAACTTTTGTTTGGAGAGGTATAACAAGTCTATTGACTTTGAGTCACAGGAAAGTATGATTTAAGACTCATCAGGGGTTATGGCCCCCCATGCTCCTTAGAGCCTGGGACTATGTACTAGGATCACTAATGTTTGTGTTCCACGATGATGGCCAAGTGATCTGCAGAAGAATCAGCACAGCGATTTCCCCAATTGACATCTGGAAACACGGGCCTATCAGACCAAAAACCATTAAGTTTACGTGAGGGCTCCTGAGGGTTGCAGACCCCAAATTCCCCCCAACGACGTTTTGGACAATCTCAAATATTGTTGAGCACTGTGCAAACTATGAAACGATGAAAAATATCTTTGATAACAAAAGAACCCAGTTAAGAATTGTTTAGATTGAACAAAATGAAGTTCCTTACATAACAAGGTTTATTGAGGAGATGTCGACCATTGATAGCTTTCTGATTAAATTGCCCTCTATCATTTTTCGACCAAGTTTTAATCATTCAAACGAAAACGAGTACGCCCCCTTGCCCCCGCCCCTCATACACGTACATCGGCTCGTACATCTATGCCAAAAATCAAACTTTTCCATCTAATTAACACGTGTCATCCCCGTGTCGTCTGGACACATGTGACGGAAAACTATTTTTTGATACATAAAGGGGTTGTGAAACATGCAAGGCTGCTTTGAGACATTGACAACAGGAAAGCTAAGAATGCTTTTCATGACAAAAGAATAACAAATGAAAACAGAAAATGTAAGCAATAAAAAACTCGATGGATGATGATATCAGGAGCGTTGCGTCCCGTGGACGAAATTTCTTTACAAGCCATGGTCACCCAGTCTGATTATAAGTTCTCCAAATGATGAGTGGATGATGAAGATGACAAGTGGTTTTTAAGTGATCAACTGGGGTTTACAATGTTGCATTGCCTATTGCTCCTACTTTGACAAAAACTCAACCACGGGGCACTGCTAGGATAACAATGTGCTGCATGTCATTTCTGTTGATTTTAATTCACTCGAAGTGAGGCTTTGCTTGTTATCTTTGAAAAGTCTCATTCTGATTGCTACCGTTGTCACCTCAAGGGATCTTCTTGAATTTACTACGCATTGAGAAAAATAGACTACGTTGACACTTTATGAAGTAAACAAACAAACATGCCTTTTTTTCTCTGGCAATTTCTAAAACTCTATGAAAGGTCTTATTGTTGATCATCGTGCAATGCCAGTCAAATACTGTACACAGCTGGTTTCTCTTTAGTCGATGACATAAAACATTTCTGATACAAATAGCAACGTGACCAGTGCAACTAATAGCTACAAAAATCACCCCCTTACCGTATATCTTCCCACCATTTTCCAAGTCTTCTGCCTTCACTCTTATTGAATTGGGCATCTTACAAAAATGATGTATGTATTCAAATCCAGTACTTTTCGGTCAACAACACGACCTTCTACACCAACGGTCTCGAAACTCATATCTGTCTTGCCTCATTTAATCTAATCTGTGTTATTATCCACCAACCGGAACGAAAATAGTTGAAGCTGATGTAAAACAAAGCAAGCTATCAGCAGGTCCCATTTACGTCTGTTCCACAGAAAGGAAATTTGGTTGTCTTAGAAACTTTTGTGGCTGGGTACCCTACCAGAATAGCATTTACCAAACACGAGAGTTTTGTAGACATTCCTGTTATCATTAAGTCGGCCTCTTCAGTGGCAAACACTGATGGTCCAAAAGACCTTTAAATCAGTACTTATACCATCTGTATAAAACGGGAGGGAAACACTATACTAATAACCGTTCTACAAGTTTTGGCCTCATGTTAAGCCTAGCCTTGCTAAATATCAAACAAGTTTCCTACAGACAATTTAAAATTTCATAGTTTCATATAGGCCTTTCTGCTACAACCTTGGCTGAGTGCCTGGAAGTACCTCTATTTTTTCCAAATGCCCCCCCCCCCAACTCAAACGCTGGATCCGCCCCTGGTTGTGTCATTACAAAAATATTAAAATAAACATAGGTAACCATGGCAAATATCTTAAACTGAGATAAATATCGACCTCGAGAATAAATATAGAAGTTTGTGAAGGTACGACGAAAAATGAGAAAGTGTTATTTCGGTGACTCAACAGTGAGATTCACACTTTCCAAACCTGTACTCTACCACCGCTCAACATCTAATAGCTAACTTATTTTAAGATATTCCACTGGTAACATAATTTTCTTTTTCTCTGGCATCTTGGCAAACTTATCCTTTCAAACCCTCCATTCGCAAAAAAATGTGCAACTTTCAATGAGCTTTGAACAGAATGATGAGCTGGATGGCAGACCCTGCATGGTCAAGTCACATGGCGCAAAGAAGAGGGTCTCCGAAAATGCGTAAATCTGAATGTATGTAATCACTGGAATTCACCTAGCTGGTAGGGCTAAAAATACGAATTTGTGGATTATGAATTCTAATGTTGTTAGTGACACAATTTCCTATTCTTTAGTATCTTTTTAATTGACAGATTTGAACAATATTTGGACTCGGTGGAAATTCTCCTTGTGATTTCGGTATTTTGGTTTTCTAATTCGTGTGTGAGAAATTGCAAGGGTCTGTCGCAAACTCTATGATATGGTTTCAATTTTAATGGATGTATAATGAAAGAAAGGGTTGATAACCTTGGACAGAACCAACAATCATTTCTTTCTTTGTTTATAACTCAGATAATAGATCATTTTAAAAGGTAGTTAAAATAGGAAAAATACCGCCACCTTTAGTCCCTATTTAAGATTTGCCAATCTTTTAAGTTATCTGTAGGCCCAAAACAGAGGCGCCTATCTAAAATCTAGAACCCTCATATTATACCTTTAAGGCACGATAAACCCCACTCCGAAACATGTCCTTGAATTTTGGACTCAGGCTTGTGCAAATGTATGTGGAGGTAACAGCATTTCACCATGGCAATGGTTGATGATGTGGTGGCTAAGGTGGCAGTGAAGTGGCCTCTTCATCAGTAATAAACATACATACAAATATCTTATCTAACTACAAGGACCCCCCTTACATTAGAACCTTGGGACCTGCACACTACCTCTGGCCCAAGAGATCACATGGGACTGGCACTAAACCTGGCAAAACTTTAACAGTGCAAACCCGCATTTACAGACTTTTTCAACCTCATTCTTATCATTCATATCACGTGATCACACTCGATTTGATTCTCTTGAATCCTCCTGCACCATAAATGGACCAAGAAATGGGACTTTCGATCTAAATCTGTCCTAAAGCTACCCGCCTAGGTACTAATTACAGAACGTGCAGGTATGCGGAATACGAGGAGGAAACCTACCCTCGAAAAAAACCTGTATGTTAGAACAGGAACTAACATTTCCCTGCACGAGTAAATGGGAAATTCTAATCTCCTATAAAACCAACGCAATTGACGTTAGTTGGAGCCAACAGTAACTGTAACTAAGGATGTGTATTCTCAACTCGACTATTTAATCAGTGGAGCAGCTTTTGTCTGAAGGGACAAAAATTGCTCGAAACACGGTGAAACAAACTCCCGCGCGGATGGGCAAATTTATCTTCTGTCAAACTCCTTACAGACGCGTCCTTTTGTGTAGTAAACATACTGAAAAGCGACTTTTCTTCCACTCTGCAAATTGCAAGTCGCACTGAGGTAACAGTTCCACTTCGCTTATGCCACTCTCTGGATCCGGCTTTTGCTTTATTCTAGTCAGCTCAGCACAAGGAAGCTTGACCTACCTAAAGGATATCCGTATCTGTCAGATCTTTCAGAGACAAGGATGGACGGAAAAATTGTCCTAAGACCCGGAAAGTTTATGAACCTGCAATAGCGAAATTGCATTGCCAATAGCAAAACATGAGAAGTCAGAAAGACACTGGAAGGAGTAATTCAGTTCTAACGATGTGACGCACATCCTTAATGGGAAGGAACTTTATGTTCTTTTGCATATTAAAAAATGTTGACGGATTGAATGATTGGATGATGCGTATGGGATGATTTTGTAAACAAAGAACTAGCCACACAGTCCATCTTTTTCGACTCTGTATGGGGCGCTTGAGCGAAAAAGAAGCGAATTCTAGCCTTAAAATCGACAGAAAAAGTGTACCTTTATGCGGCTTTACGCACGATTTGGGATCACGAGACACGTTACTGATAGGGTAACACTGTTGAAAATCGAAAGATTTCAGTAATGCAAGTGTAAAGTAACAGTAGCAAAGCACGACTATTCCTCACCTCAAGTAGATTGGTCTTATAATAATGGATTGAAGAAAATGTCCGCGCCATTCCTACCTTTAGAGAAAACTTTTCAATGGGTTCATCTGAGGATTGTATCTGTTTCCAAATGACCCCTAAAACTTCTTCCCGAAATATTCTTGCTATCTTGTTCATGGGAACTTCCCGAATGTTGTCTTTGACTTTTCTCAGAGGTGTTGCTTTTGCAGTTTATGTACAGATTTAACCAGGGGCATAGCACCCACGTATACAGGATTAGTCTTAAGCCTCCCCCCCCCCCTATCGATCGACTGACCAGTTTCCAGTCCATTCGATTAGTTTGCGATTTATGGGCAGTTTCTAATGGAAGTGGCGAGGCAAACACTACCCGCACTCGATCAGAATATAAGATAGGCGTGACAAAATAGAACTCATCGTGCGGTAGAAATGTTGACAAAGAGAATAAAAGAATTTTCAACCCATCCACATGTAAAGAGATTGCATTTGAAAACGAAAGCTTTATTTCCTGTGCATTTGAAAATCTTCACTTTGACACGTACCATTTTTTCGTTACAATTCGTATTTCTCTGTCCACGCCAATATATTAAAACGGATCAAACAGAGCATGTGTGTTTTCTTCTTTGGAACAACCACCTACTGTGCAGGTCCTAGTATGTGAAACCATCTGTTTTGAGTGTCCCCACAAATCCGATGAAGCGGCATCCTGAAAAGTCTCCAGCCTGAGGAGCGAATCCGAAAACCACGGCATTCAGTGATGTAACATGCCTTTTTCGTGTGGACAGAAAATCGAAACCGAGAAAATAATCTCTCAGGGAACTTGTGGATATCTAATCTTGTCTTCATTTTAGACACTAAAACAAGTGAGTAAACCTTGCTATGTCATGTAATGCAAATGAGCGCCAGAAAAAAGGCGTCTCTGGCGAAATCAGCATTTGCAACAGTTTAACTTCCCTCGATCGAAAAGCACTTTAAACAAGTAACAGTTCTCTATCGTACTTTCATTCCCTTGTTTGTGTGAGAATGCAACCGACAATCAAAAGCATGTTTTTAGCCATGGCTGTGATACAATGGCCATTATAAAGAAAAGTAAATCGATATCGAATGAAAACTAATATTACGGTATAAATGCCACCAAGCACAATTTTATACGTATTGCTGCCTAAAACACCGCTGTCTTGAAAGTTGACGCAACAGGACGACGTTTGCCCTTTAATAAAAATTGTGTATTTCACTGTTGCTTAGCACATCCAAAAAATATGCAACGAAAGTATAACATTTACCTCGACTATATATGTGTGGCATATATTACGAAGGTAGCAAATAGGTATTGGCAATAACGAGTTGGCTGCATTTTATACTCGTCCCAACATTAGGAGAATTTCATGACTTGATGCAATCAGACTGGCCATAGTACTCTCTGATCAATGTCAGTTGTGGAAATGATTCAAATGACGTAATGGGTTCTTTTGGAAGGAATTCAATCGGAGGCCTGGTATCAAGGGGAATAACAAGATAAGCCAAGTGCGCATGGCCTATGTGGTTAATGTAGATCGAATCGAGGCACCTGGGCAAGACGGCCTATTAAGAAAGCTTTCATGCAGTCCTTATGATGGGGACCTTTTGATAAGGTGATCACTACACCGACAAGCAATAAAGAACACACGGGGACTATGTTTCAGACAACGTTTCTTCTGTAACAGACTTCTTCAGGTCTATACTATTTCCAACAGACTTGAGGAAGCCATTTATAGACGAAACGTTATTTGAAACATAGTTTCCTTTTTGGCTTATTATTCCTAATCATTAGTGCCAGTGATTTATCCATACGAACTCATGGCCGCTGAGAACCAAACATGAAACAAAAGATAAAGCATGAAAACAATGGCATCACAGTGCATGTGTTATATTATTACAATTGTACGATGGAGAGTGAAGTTCATACAAGAGATGAACCCCCACAATAAAAGCGTCAATATAAAAAAATTCCGTGACATGCATGGCGTCAGATTTACGTACCGGATTCTACCGGCCAGGAATTTTGGGCGTCACATTAGAACTATCGAACGAACCTGGGCTTCTGCCTGACACTACCGACAATGCGATAAAAGACGACTGTTCTTCTCTAAAATCTCTCTATCACATACCGACATAAGTAAATCTGTCTATTTTCCCCCGAGGGTTCTGTGCTAAATGCCATGGTATTTCAGATGTCTTAATTCCCCCTCATAAAAAACATCAACCTTCTTACGTATTTATATACATTAGCACTAAACACTGGCTGGATTCAGCTCTACCTTGTTGCATCGAGCACTCTAGCAAAGGTATTGACATTGCAAGTACAGAGGAGTAGTATGTAACCTCTAATATGTAGGATGCACCGTAAGACCTTTCTGGACCAGATTTAATAACTGCAAATGTCAGCATCAAAACTTCTTTCGGAACAAGTCTGCGGGTACCATGAAGATTGTACCGCAAAGTGATCTTTTCAAACATTGCTCTTGCGATGAACCGTATTCAAGATTCCGACCAGTTTCGTGGGGGGTCGAGGGCCCGTCAAGACGCCCTAATTTTAATTATGCCGGTGCCCTAACACATCTCTCATGCGAGACGACCCTTGCGGCGTCGATCTTCCCCTTTTATGGAGTGGGCTTTTTGATTCCGACAAAAAAAAGGGCAAATAGCATGACCTCGCAATTGTATGTAGATTATTAATTAATAGAGGTGAAATTGAAGAGTCTTCTTTCACTGTCTGAGGAACGTCAGCAGATAGGACATAGAACCCAAGGTAACTGCGGTATTTCAATTTTCCTATTTTACTACTGCTTAAGGCTGTAGCTTGTTGTATCGAGTACTCTAGCCACCGTATCAATACTTGTTTTATATACTTATATATCAGGGAGTCTAGTAGTGAGCTCTATATGATTCAAGGTTCTGGCACTTCGGTGAAAATGCAATGCACTGTTTACTTTCCAGCGCTGAGGTACCACTTCTGCCAAAGATTCGTGAGAACTGCCATAAGGATTTCACACCCCAATAGAGACTCTTACACTCACCTTTGTGCAAAAAATTAAGATTGCTCGAATTGTAAAGGCTCACTAATAAATCTTTGTGACATTTTTGCCTTTTACTTTTCTAAGCATTCTATTCTAATCCAACAAGAATTTCATGATTTGCTTATTCTATCTCTTTCCAACTGTCAACCACCTGTTCGAGATGTTTGGCAAACTCTCTATGGTGCTACGACGTTTCAAGAGAGAAGATATCCACGAATATACATGGAGCCCTTGCCAGGAAGCACGATGGGCACGTAAAGTTCAACTTGAAAAATGTTCACCATATAGTTCTAGTTCGTTTTAACCGGCTTGTCGATATTGGCAAGATAATCAGCTATCACGTTTAGCCTGTATTAAAAGGAAACATCAATATACACTCTGATTTCTATTCAAAACAACTTGACAACTTAATATGACATCTGAAGTATATCAAATGTCAATGAATTATAAAAAGGACTTCTCACGATGCAGTATTCAATCTTCTACCAATCCACCTCAAATAGATTCCCCGGCTCCACCTTCAAGACCTTCCTGGGTACGCTACAGAATATGATAAAACATGTAACTACGTAATATTAGATTTACAAAACTAAATAAGATTTTCATAAAACGGTACAGCGAAGTCAACCCTGTACTGTCATCGCCATTGATCCTTATTAACAGTATCATTATTGTCACCGAATGAAACTATTTGATAAATTCTGATTCTCGTATAAATGAACCAAGAATCAGACTGTATTATGCAAAATTCATTTACATACACGTAAACAAATCGTTACAAACTACCATTTCACTGGTAAGTTCAAAATAACTAATCATTCATGACTAAATTATTATTGGACCATGCCACCCCTCGGGCTCGAACTAATAATTATTCCAGTAAAAATTAGCTTATTGAAGAAACGCTTCACATTTAGTAAATTGCAATTCTGTGTTTATTTGAGCTTTGGAGTGGTTTCAACTCAACCAGGGAATAATTTTGGCTGACAGTAAACAAAATTGGCAAAAATGACGTCCCGTTCAGGGCCATGTGCCCTCCACTCTCAAAAACTATTTAGATGCATCACTATTAAAGACGTACAAGACAACTACATATATGTCCTGGGAGTATGCAGGCGGTGGATATCTGATATAGCTACCGTTCCACTAAAACTTTAGATATAAGTACATGCGGTTAAGCGGTCTCCTTTCGCAGCAATTTATATCTTCTTGACCTAACCTAACAATGGATGAAGACGTATTTGAATTTAATGGACTCATGGTGTATTTCATGGTGTATCGTCATCAGAACTACCTTTCCAGTTAGAAATAATGAAAATCTTCTAAAGCACCCACTCCCCCTTCTTGTTTCTATACGTCCAAACTGCATCTATAGCTCATGCAGAGAGTCCATATTCCGTCCCCCTACATCCACAATCATATATTCATTTATCCAATTTAAAGAAATCATAGCCTCAACCGATACATAGCATCACATTAGGGGTTTTCAGATACCTCAGGCTAAACAAGTGGATATTGGTTTTCATCCCGTCGGCAAGTCACCTGTGCACTACGCATGCAAGCCGCTGCATCGTTTTGACGTAGTTCACCAAGGAGGGTAACCAGTACTGAAACAGGCATGAAAGGGTATCTACTACCCAACACATCCAATAGTTTCAGAGTTGGGGAATCGTGAAATGTAGATACAGTAGATTCCTTCAGATTCTTAATTTCATTATAAGAGTAACCCAATTCATCTGCAATATGTCGCCAAACGGGTTCTCCATGACTAGCATCTCCAATCACTGAAACGATGACGTCTATTACTTCCTTGTCTAGATGTCCCAAAATTGTATCACCTGGCACATTACTGATTGTAAATTCCATTAACAAACACTTATGTCGGCGGCATATCCCTGTGAACTCCCTCCACGTTAATTCTGGTTTCCTGTGCCTTAAACTATGAACAAACATCCTTGCCGCGTTACCATCGCCCAAATAGGTACAGCGTATGGAAATAATATCCCCGGGAGGAAGGAGTTCGTATCCAAGGTTTTCCCAGTTTTCTACCACACTATCCGGGTCTAGAATCTCAGACAGTTTCTTTCTATGACCATATCGAAGTTCCTTTATTAGCACATCTGTTGGAGCAAAAAAAAAAAGAATTAAGTCGAGCGGGCAATGCTTACAAAAATGTGTAGCGTATAGATGACCGAAAGGACTCCATCAGAAGACCGAGACAGGATTTAAAGGGCAGATTTAAAGGGCAGGGAGAAGTGCAATACAATGCCTTGTACATGCTTCGAGTAGAGGCTGATGACAGGCCAGTAGAAGCAAAAATTTAGCTCGTCGTGCTTGTAAACTAACTCCATATTTCCGAAAAGTGGCTCAAGAAAGTTTTCTAATCTTTTTATCTCCTAAAAATTCTTCGCAAAAGTGTTTTACGTTCACGAAACCAGTGTCACGTGGAAACTTTTAAAGTGGTGAATCTGTTACCATACGCAATCGTCAAGTCCTATACCAGCAATCGACGTTCCAAATGATCAATCAATCAATCCATAAAAGATGAATAAATGAACGATCTATTAATAATTTTAAAGGCAAAGAAATATAATCACATTCTTCTGAGACTTCAATGATTCAAATTACAAAGAAAACAATACCAACCTGGCTGGCGGCACGAACAGTAGTTGCCTCGAAGTAGATAAAAGCAAACATGGACGCACACGACATGTCATCAAGGTAGCTTGCAGAATACTGAAATGTACGCCTCAAGAAGTTTTTGGCAATATGTTGATCGTAGTAATTTTGGTCACAAGTTATTGGCGTAACCACCGAGGGAAGAGGGGGGAAGGGGTTGGGGTAGAGGTAGTACAGAAACTTGAGGAGTGAAGTAACTCACAGATTCAAATTAGGATCAATTTCCAGAGGAGGCCATGGTAGTTCCTAAATCTCTCATTATCCTTAGGTTCCCACTATATGAAGCCAATGACCTTGAGTTACATCGGTGGGAAAGGGTGCGAATCAAACGAGGTTGGATCATGGTGTTGGCAGTTTTCTTATAAACTATGACAGCATCAGTGATACCACAGAGGAAAGAATGCATCTATTCAGGTTTATTGATATTTGCTACGAATGTGCCCTAAAATCTCAAAGAATAAGTAATTTTTCGACAACGTTTTTATTGCTTTAGAGACATATTCCCATGATTGTTCGTATTCAGAGCAACCACAACAAGTTTATTAATATTTTTGAAATTTCGAGGCTCATGCTCATGCATCAGTTGTCTATAACTATTTATTTGCACGGCGAATATATCCATCAGAGCACTAAACAGGTACTAAATACTTACCACCGCCTGAATTTCCCGGTTTTGAATACAGTTCTTCGTATTGCTTAATCCTTGCTGGGCGTAAAACGTTTCGATTTTGTTTACCTATGAAAAATAATAAAGAGCTGTATAGCTGATCAGTCTGGTGTCACCCTAATAATTAGAGTTATTAAGTTATGACCCCAGAGTTATTAGGTTATGACCTGGTCGCAGACCAACTCCGATATTAAAAGGAAGCCCAGTCTGAAGTTAAGAGAGATACTAAGCACAGGACTGAGTGAAAATGGCTATTTTCATGGACTTTATATCATTTCTGGAGAAAAAAGACTGGTTTGCTTCTAGGTGATTATATCTGTTGACATTCTTTGTCGTTTCAGGGTGACTCTTTTTAGGGATATTTATGGTATTATCATTAGCAAAGTTTTTATTTTTTTTATTTTTTTTTATTTTTATAAATTTCACGTAAACTCAGAAAGTTTCAAAATGATCATCCATATCATCCATGAGATATCAGGAAAGATACAGATTGATGGGGCTATCCAGATACAGATTTATGGGGCTATCCAGATATAGATTTATATTTACAGTATCCTTGATACTTTCTAACCTAGACGACTTCTCAACCTGTCATTGTAAAATTATAGGTATCTTTACGGGCACTAGATTTTCATTGGTTTAATTTTGGACAAAAATAAATAAATAAATACATGGCTTTTAAATCACTGCCACATTGATGGGTATTTTCCATTCTATTTTCATTTTTCTTGACATAGCAGAAAAATGAAAAGAAAAAAAGAGGATCCACCAGTGTAAGAGTGAAAAGTAATGTGGTGACTAGAGAAATAAAGCATGTTATCACTGTGGGTCATCAGACTCAATTGTTAAAGCAAACACTCTGAATACCTTGTGGATGAATGC
>JAAAKL020000963.1:23963-34419 GCA_010016065.2 Carybdea cf. marsupialis auct. non (Linnaeus, 1758) | reverse complement strand
ACATAGCTAGGATTCAGTCTCAACGCTCTGTTCTGCACTGATGAGCCCACAAAGGGCGAAACAGTTCTGTCTGCAGACTGGGTATGTATATAAATATATATATATATATATCCAAGTGCATAAATATACTTACCAAAATTGGCAACAATCCTCGGATGTCGACCTTTCCTTTCAAAAACATACAATGACACTTCAGGATTCTTTTCTGCAAATTCTTTCACACCACTATTTATATAGTCTCTAGATAAAAGATAACATAGGAATAAATTTAAAATATTCAACAGAGACTTAATGGCCGACTAGTACCTACACATCTGTGTGTTTCATTCATTCAGATGTTTTCTTTGATAAGAAATCAAATGCTACCATGATCATGCAGGATTAGGAATAATGACCATTCAAAGTTCACAAAGCCTTGACAAGGTAAGTGACCTTCTTGAAGTCGTCTTGGTGTTGTCCTACCCCTCAGATTTTTATCAAAAATATTAAAACAATCCGAAAACGTGAACAAGCTTTCTAGGTTAAGTTTCTAATAATAATCTGTTAGATGTTTTTCTTTTGCATACGAGTCATGAGTCTAAGTTGTCTCTGACCACCGGCTGGGAACTCTTGGTAGAAGTAACATATAGTTGTTATTAGGGCAATTTCACGACCACTTTTATCCCTGTTGCATTGGGCCATGGGAAGGCCAACAACTACTAACTACCGGTATACTAGCTAACTGTGCCAAATGCAAGCGTGTCTTTAATTATTAAATAGGAAATCTTTATACAAAAATATTAGCAGTTCTATATGATCAGTCTATGGAAAACCAAAAGTCTGATACTTCGCCTCCACATGATGATGCTCTAACGGTATCACTCAGTTTACTTACCTCATCCCTCTGCTACTGCCACCTTTTTTGCAATATTGAAGTGTAAGTCTTGTAAGAGGGCAAACATATCGACCAAACTTTTCTACGATTGATTTAGCATTTACTGTCGTCATCTTCTTTTAGGAGAAATAGTAGTACAATCCTCGCTTAATCTTTTTTTAACAGATACAAAATAGGTAACCCTTAGTAAACTTGGCGAATGTCATGTCTGCATGGAATACACCATCGTTATTCAACCTCTTTTCTTAACCATACGAAACAGAGGCTGATGTTGTGCTTGGAAAGTTGCCGCCAAATTTCAGTTCACCACAATAATCAACACTTGTGTATTATGAATATCTGCTTACCTAGCTCTTTCCGGTCCAACCGAACTGAATACAGTTTATTTGGCAAAGGTTCGCTCAGGATAGAAGCCAAGTTGTAAACTGTGCGTTCCGCACCTACGGACGCATAGTTCCACTGCTCATTATGAATGGTGAGCTCAGCTTTACTAGTCTACTTGATGTGTGATAGATTTAATTTGCCTCTCGAATGTAATCTTCTGTGCTATTCGGTCATGATTTTACTTCCTGTGTGATAAAGATGTTTTCGGTCAGGATTATACCATGCCACAGATCATTGTCAGACCTACCTCTGTTTTTTTATTGTGCAAGTTTTCTTCTAAGAAATGACAGAATTTGTTCATTCACGGTTTATTATAAATAATGGGTAGACTAGTAGTTTAATTAGGGCCTACATTGCCCAGTACCTCAATACAAACCTCGCGGCGAAGAAAAAAAGGCTACATAAAGTTCTTTTCCGTGTTTTTTTTATTTTGATAAGATATGCAATTGCTATTAACATTTTTCCTATGTAAAAAGTAAAATGTAAAAGTTCTAGTAATAAGTGTTTTTGAATGGAATTTTAAGGAGATTTTGTAAATTTTTACATGTTGCTATAAGATAAATCAATGAAAGGTGTACAGAATTGATGTGATTTGACTATCATCCAGAACTGATAACCCATTGGATATTTCTTTCTTTAAGACCATAAGTGATAAGTGGAATAAATTTATCAAGCTATTGTTATCTTTCTGCCTATGCTTCCATTAGAAAGGGATGATGTGCACTCAGATAATGAAGAACATGACGGGGATGGTGACACATGCTATGGTTCGCAGAATCTTTTTTCCTCTCAAAGCTCTGGGCAAGACCTAAGTCAATCCTGTGAGGTAAGCAAGGTTCTTTTCAAATACTATGTATCCTTTGATATAATATACCGGTAATAACCTTGCTTTTGTGGTACGTTGTTATTTACATGATAGTCATAGCCAGATGTCTTTTTGTGTCAGCACTTCAACCAGGCTATATCAATATAACTTGGTTGCTTTTGGAATTTTGAAAAAAACAATTTCTCTTTATTTATCTTTTTTGTAGGGGTAAATTAGTAGGCAATTCTTGTCAGCTAATCTACTTTGGTAAAGAACTACAGATCAGTGAAACTATTAGTACTTACAGAGTGAGTCAAAATTTTAGGTGCAATCATGGGAGAGAATTAAATACAAGGTTTAATGTGCAAAATGTGCATAGACTCCAATACAGAAGGATAAAATGTAGAACATCATCTACATGAAATACTGTGTCTATCCCCTTATGTTTTGCGACATTCATTGTTTCTGCAAAGTGCTGTTTGACTCTAGATCAAGCAGTGGCCCCTGAATGTTGCCATCTTGTTACTGCTGCTCTCCTGGCTGCTTTCTATGTTAAAGTGGTCCATCCTCTCCAATTCACCTGGTAAGATGTTGCTTAATTCTTTTGAACAACCCTTTCAAAGTAAAGCCTACATAAGTGCCTTTGTAGGCACATTGGTACATTAAGATCCATAGCTTTGCCAAAGGATAGGCAGTAGATCTTTCTGGTATGCTGAGTGAAGTGATCTGCTTCTAAACATGACCTCATGGACTTCTACTAGGGTAACATTCATACATTGTCTTCTTTATGTTTGTCAACATCTCTATCTTATGTCTCTGATATGGAACCTAGCCATGGCAACTGTACATAAACTTGGCACCACTTAATGCCAGTCTCACATTGACTCCTGAGGGAAGTTTGGAAATTATACATTTAATCCGTTTGTTAATGTAGCCTTTGACCCTTAGTAGTTATGTAAAGATTATGTATGTATAGAAGAATGGAATACACACATTTTGTTGGAATAAGCGCGCAAACGGGCTAGATATCGAGGGATACAACGAACATAACTACAGAGCATTTGTCACTGAACGTACTTGAAAGTAATCAACATAACATACACCACTGAATTTGAAATATATACAGGTGCTGTAATCACATGAGTAAACAGGCTAATTAGGCTGACGCAAAGCGGTAGGTCAGTCACACAAACGAGTCAACACTTCTGAGGTGACAGACTGAAGAATGTCAACACATTTAAGGGTAGTTTGCACCATTTCAAGTTACATGCAGGGGTTGAGAACAACAAAAGATATTTTGGGATTGCAACTTTCAGCTTCCTCTTTTGAAAATTGATAATGGTTCCTTTGTGTAAGCCCTGCTAGGGTTTAAATTAGTCATTTTGATAAGTAGTAGTTTTAGATGAAAGATATTATACTAAATTTATAAAGGCTTTCAGTCTTTTTAGAGAAATAAAAATGATATTGTGAAGTTTAGTTTGCTTATTCTATCCTTTCCATTCTTGATTTTGATATTACTTGAACTATTTTGATAATACGTTTTAGATTTGTAGTAATGTGTTAGGTCATTTTTGCTTCCAATTTGTAAAGTGTGAAGTTTTTGCAAACCATACGTGTTTTGCTCACCAAGGCCAGAATCAATGCTGACAAGGTCTGTGGCTGCACTGTTGGCAAAAATACCATGTCTGCACATTTTTGACAAAAACTGTAGTGCAGAACTGTATGATTCAAGTAGGTTGGCTTGTGTGGCCATAATATGAAGTGCAGTTTTATTGCAGATATTTGTTTGCTTCTTTGGCTTTTCATAGTTGTTTTAACCAAAATTGTTTCATTTGTTGAAGGTTATAGCATTAAATAACAAAGATAAAGAGCAGGACAGTGCAGTCAAGGCAGTCCTTCAAATGCTGCAGTTGTACCATTATCAACTGCAGGAAGCACAGGCCAGAGCAAGCAAGCAGATGGAATGGGTAGTTGTTGACAGCATGGCAAAGTTTCCTGAGAATGCAACATCCCTCCTCAGTGAAGATGGAGATTGTGGATCATCATCTGCACTTCCTCCCCCCACAGGTTAGGCTAATTATATTATTGCAAACCATATGACTCTAGTTTATCATAAGACAGTCATTAGTTGTTTGTACACTATGTAGGACTCTTTTTGTCTTAAATGACAGAAGATAAATTTTGTTTACTCTCTGGTTCATAGAATTGTAAGATTTTGTTCTCCCCAGAGCATTTCACCTGAGCTTTTAGTGTTGTGATATGTTCTCATGGAAGATTGTTATCTATTATGTCTGGCAGATAGTTGTGTAGCACCCAAGTGGTAAGGCACATAGATAATTTTAGGATGAAGGAGATCCTGACATAACAATGATGCAAGAATGGGCTTTCAGCCTTTTATTTCCCTTTGGTATGAGTTAATCCAATACAAATGGATAGCAACTACTTAGAAGCGAACATTTCAATGAAAAGGTAGTGTCACATAGACCTGACTTAAACAGACTCACTGGCAACTGATGCCAATACATGCAACAACACCAACCGTTTAGAAGTAGGCCTAGCTGCTCCACTGAATGAGGCTAGCTGATGCCTGTTTATCCTAAAAATGTTGCAACATACTAAGTTATGAATTAACTGTGATACAGTGCTGTGTTACTTAACCTAAATTATAGTACTGTGACAATGACGTGAACACATAACTTGAGCAATTGGGAGAGGGATTCCTTCAAAATGCCTAGCACAGAAATGCAAACAAACTGATTACTCTATGACAAAAGGCCATGTTATTGTAACTACGTAACAAGGAAGATTCAAGAATCATCATTTCACATGCAAACAATGTCACACAGTGTCATGACTGCTAATGAGGGTAACTCAATTGTAGCTTTTGTTACCCGAGAAGCCAATCTAAGAAAATTGCAGCAAATACCAATATCAAGGTAGCCTGACTAGTAACCAGACAAACAAAGCTTATGAAATCAGAAGGTAACTTTGACCAGGTAACACTTGCAACCACAACTAGCTTCGATCACATAGGCACACTCCAGGGCTTTGTCCAGTGATTTTGGACTAATTTTAGAAATATAGGTGTTCTTTCATTATGTTCTTAATTCTTATTGCTCTTTTTCCTGTTGTGGAAGTTGTTATTTCATTGTAAATCCACCCAGAAATCTCGATGCCCCCAATGAGCTTGCTAGGCGACAACAGTGAGAATGTTAAATGAGAATAAACAAATAAATGACATTGAAGTTATCATCATCATCATCATCATCATCATCATTGTCGTCATGATCATCATCATGATCATCATCATCATCATTGTTGTCATCATCATCATCATCATAATAATGATGACACTTACAACCAACATCATTTTAAACTATCATCATAACCCTCCTGTTGTTGGCCTTTTGAGAGGAAAACTGTTGTTGTGATGAAAGTGAAGTAAAGCTTCATTGGGAATGATATCTTCATTTCTAGGTGGCTCTAAGAGTGAGGTTGAAGATGGGATTGCAACTAGAGCAAAAAGAGATCGCAGAAAACCATTAACAGTCAAGTCTAAGGTTTCTAAGATTTTTCAATTTAAAGTAAATGAGGAGGACAATCTTCTCTCTGTACAAGGAAGTTACAATGATAAAGTAGTACCAAATGAAAAAGAGCCCCCAAAGTTAAATCTTATCGAGAAAGGTACAACATGGCTAAAGTCAAAGATTGGCTTAAAAAGGAAAAAGGTGCTGTCAAGTGACTCTGAGGATGATATTCTAGATGGAGACAGAAAAAAGATTATTGTGGAAAGGGCAGAGAGAGAATTACACCAACAGTCCCACAAGAAAGGTGAAAGTGGTATAAGACCATTAATGGAAATACATGAAGAAGATACAGTGAATGTTTTGAGTGAAGGTAATTCAAGATGTAGGTCAAAAGGAGGTAAATCAAATCAGTACTCAACAGTAGATCTTGACGAAGAAGAGGAGGACGATGAGGATTGTGACTTATCCAATGTTAACAGTGCTGTCAAAAGGTAAACATTTTCCTAAAGTTAGTTATTTTGAATACTATCAAAGTTTGGCTGGTTTGTTAGTCATAGTTAATTCAGACATCTTATTTAGCAATCAGTTGTGGCTAGGAGCAGAAAGAATCTGGGGATGAGGGTAAAGATAGTGGTGAAATGACATTTGTTTGCTCCTTTAAATGTGCAATTGTCTTAGAATTTTCATGCTTATGTAGTGCAGTGCATGCAGATTCTTAGTGTATTTAATTTGCAGCCTATGAAGTTATTGTTATTGAAAGACTATACATATGAATATAATAAGCAATAACATTTTGAAATGCATTTTAATATAAACAATTGACTAAGTTACAATTCACTATAAATTAGAGTTTATTTTTGTTGCATGTGGGACGGGGATGTGAGGAGGAAGAGTTCTGAGGAAGGTCTGCTAATATAGTAAGCCCAGAGTGATGTAAACAAATGGACCAGAGAGTTATGGAATACTCATATACTTCTTGAAATTTGCTTTCCACTTGATTGCCATTTGATCTTGATTGATGATCTGTCAGGAAATATTACTTGTCCATAAATGCAGTAAACAGTCCTTGCCATGTACAGTCTCATCATGCATTCTGATACAAATTGACCATCATCACAAGGTTGTTGTGTGAGCTACCTGATCTTCTGGGGTCCTTCAATTATAACCACACAATTACAAAGTTTATGGTAGGGTAAATAAAAAACAACATTAGAGGATGTACATAGTAGTTTCCTTATCTACCTGTTTCAGCTGTGTTTATTTTTATTGTGTTTTCAAACAGTTTTTGACAGAATATCAAGAGAATGTGAAATGGATAAACCACTTTAAAGTTATTTTGATGTAAAATCTTTTTAAGTACAAGATCGTTAGAACACGGTACCACAGGTAAGGAACAAAACTGACACCCTGCTGTGTGCTTTTAAGGTAGCTGATTAGAATTTCCACCCGGTAGTGGCTATTGTGCTTTTAACTTATCAAGATCCATAGAGCTTTGTCATTAAAGACCTATTGAAACCAAAGCATTCTTTCTGTCAGCAACAACAGTTTTTCTGCTTTTGATTGGATTTATCCCATAACCCACTCATTGCTTCACCACCGGTTGCATTGGTTTATCCATCTACATGCCCGTTTTTGAGAAGAGAGAATTTGAAATGATAGGTTTGAATAAATACTAGAGAAAAGTATGTCACCAAAGGGATTCGAACACGTGAATATTGAATATTTTGACTCTTCTATTTCTCTGGTAACATACAAACTTTATCCAAAACTTCGACTCTTAAAAGCACTTAACAACTTCCAATGGTTGAACAGCATTATGAACCAGATGGCAGTCTTTCCATGATCATTTCATATAGCATAGAGAGGCTGGTTTCGAAATTTGTGTAGAGCTGAATGTTGGTGCCCTCCAGTGAAGTATTGGGAGCTAATGAGGCGGCTAGAGAGATAGATCATGTTATAAATGGGGCTCACCTAGCTCAATTAGTAGAGCACACGCTGCAAATCAGTGGGTTTTGTATCAGCATGTTGTGACATAATATTCTACTTCGCTAGCATCTGTTCAAGGTCATACATGAACATGGGGTGTGATACGTGAACAGAAATCCTACCGCCAAGACAAATATGATCTAGTATCTTCTAGCTCCCCATAGTGAATTTTCCTGGAGCTCATATGTAAACCATGTTATTGTTGCCTGGTTATTGCTGAGTAGCCCTAGCTAGTCCCAATTTAACAAGCTTGAAATCACTTCTCTAAATTCCTTGGATGCATTTTATTTATGGTTAATACTTTCGCTGTTAATTCAAGCTCCAAGTCAGGGCTGATTGACATTGACTCAGGAGGAGAGGCAGACAGACATGAAACTGCCTTGCGACAAAGTAAAGTGTCTAATGTGCAGAAGCGACCAGCAGACCGATCAAAGACAAAGGTTCCGTGCCCGATTTGCCAAAAAGAGTTTAGCCCGTCAATTATAAATGACCATGCCTTTACCTGCAATGGAGAAGCCGAACCAAAGGACAGAAGAGCTGAAAAATTAAAACGAAAAGAAGATGGAAGGTCAGTAGTGATTAACCTCAGTTTATTTTCCGTTTCAAACAAATGTCTATCAGCCATGTTTCACTGCATAAAGTTTTCTGGCTTCATTTGTATTTACTCTAAAAGTATTAGTTGGTTGTTTTTGGGAAATTTGAGGAGGGATTTAACATGGTATTTCTACCATCAAGAGGATATTTAAAGAACATGTTGTTTTTGACCTGAAATATGGAGAAGCGATGCTAAAAATTTCTGCAGTATTCCACTTTCTAATAAATGTGGTACTTGAGGGTTTGAGATTTTGATATACTTGCCTGATAAATTTCACTCTTTGATAGACTGCGCCACTAAAACGCGGCGTTTATGACAAAAATAACAATAATCGTGAATTCATATATATTTTGTTAATCCTTCACTCCATACAAGGCTGGGTTGCCACTTCCAAGTTATTGAGTTACTATACTATCCTGGAGCACAGAGCACTTTAAGACCAGATGCCCTTTCTGACGTCACCAATGGCCCTTCCGAGATTTGAACCCTCTTGACCCTCTTGCTCTGAAGGCAAGGAACGTATCTACTAGATCATGCGTATTAACGTAAACTACGAGATTAGCAGGTTCCTTTGATAATACTTAATGTTTTCGAAATATGTAGTTTTACTTTCCCTGTTCGACCAAACTATCAGTCCTCAAGACAATCATATACATTTTTCTTTCCTTTTATTTAACTACTAATGTAGTGTCTTTACTTCTGTAAATCTTGGTATGAAGTACTTCAGTCTTCCGGGTACCCTCAAGCTAGTGTCTTGTCCCGTTTGTTAGTGCACCTATAAATTTGGAATAAAGACTCTTTTGAGTAAATTTGTCTTCTAATGAACTCTTGTTTCAATAGTAGTCTGAAAACTAGATAAGCCGTACGACGTCTACATTAGGGAATACTATGAATGATTTTCTGTTCTTGAACCTTATATGTATTTGCTGATTATGTTAATATAATCGCTTCTTCTATAGGGCAACTTACTTGTACCATCCCTGGGTATTAGACCCCTGAAATGTGTAACTAGGCCACTCGCCACTACAATTATGTGTTGCCATTTGTCAACCCGAAGGCAAGAGGAATCCTTCCAGTCATGATGCAGCCTATACATAGGTATAAACGCATGGCATGATTGCATGATTTTTTATGCATGAATGTTGATTAAAAGGCCATAATTAATTGCTTTAAGTATAGAATAATTAAATTATAGTCACCTGCCAATATCTGACATTCTGATCTCTCTCTTCAAAATTGCACACTAAAGGGCCACTTGTAATGTATCCTACACATGTTTTCCTTGTCACTTGTAAAGTAGATGCAGATCCTTTTCCTTGCAGAATGTAGTAGTAAGTGAAAATTTTAATTTTCTTGTAATGGCACGTTGATTATAGGGATCCTTGTATGTCTCGATTAGAGAAGACTTAAAATTTATTAATGTTTTGTCTAAACGTTTTGACAGCTTTTTGACCTTTACTTACTACTTCACTTTCTGTCTTCCCATAGTTCGTTGACTGAAAGAAAATTGGGTAAGTGAACCCTTACTAAACAAACCCTTGTTTCTTTCCCAAGCTGTAGCATGGGAAGCATCCATACTTGTACAAGAGTTACTTGTAAAGGAATGCATACTTTTTTGAATGCTATCATTAGTTTATTGACAGTATTAAGATTATCGTGCTGTTACTCCTGCGGTGAAGTGCTCTGGAGAAGTAAGCGGTACACACCCTTACTGTTGATGCCTTGCGTGATAATCTTGCATTAATGATGCCCTGGTTTTCATTGACAGAAAGTAGTAGGATAATACAAGCTAGAACATTTTCCGCTAAATAATTGTGAATGAAGAAAGGAAAGGAGGAGAATAGTAGAATAAATGAGATGCTTAAAAGCATCGTTAGCCCCATTTATAACCGAGGTTTGATAGCAAGTGTTTAACCTAATCGATGCTTTTATGGTCTCTCCGGTTAACTGGAAGCCTTTCATTTACACATATGGTGTCTGCTACACGTTTGGTACTCATTGCAATGCTGTACACTTTCCGTGTCGATAACTTACTCCTCAAATATGATGCCATGAAATATAGCGATAGCATCTGTTTTTACGATAGTCCTGTGGAGGCAGACATCTAGCAGTTGCAACGGCTCGACACTTTCAATTGGTATTGATAAACTTGGTACTAAAAGTTGTGCGTTACCGTAGGAGTGCATTCTAATAGAGCAGTTTTGATATCAAATAAGTTCATACTATGTGATATCAATGTTATTCTATACCGTGTAGTTAAATGGGCTATATGTAGAAGTATCAAG
>JAAAKL020000963.1:0-23863 GCA_010016065.2 Carybdea cf. marsupialis auct. non (Linnaeus, 1758) | reverse complement strand
AAGTATCTAGTATCAAGAAGTATCTAGTATCAAGAAGTATCTAGTATCAAGAAGTATCTAGTATCAAGAAGTATCTAGTATCAAGAAGTATCTACTGATCGTGAAACTAAACTCTCTGTAATTCAAACTGCAATTGACACGGTAAAAAACCAGTAATTCTCGAGCTAATTATTAACCCAATAACCTTAGCTACTTGTAACACAAACTTACAAGCTCGACCCTCTTAATGTTAAATTGCAAGGATTTCTATTCTGCTTTATTTTACGTATGATAAATCTGATTTGCATAGGAAAGTTTAATATGGTTTTGTCGAGAGTTTGATAATGCTCATCAAATCTAAAAGTGAAACTCTACTGTTTTTCGCCAGAGTGAATCTTTCATGTGGAGTTTAAAAGCCCGATGATTAGGTAAGATTAACACATGGATTAATACTAAGTACTAAATTTATATCTGGTGATCTGAAAGTTGCTTCACAAATTCTGTTCTGCTCATAGACTAGAGTAACTCCCATAGTTATTGAAAATTGTATATCGGTAGTTGATTGGACGGATATTTTACTGAGTGTGTTTGCATCATACATTTTTACTGATTATTACTGAAGTTTAATATCATTCGATGCAATAATATTGACAGCTAACCTTCGAACTCCTCTTAAAACAGGAATTGAGCTATCTTTCTTTATGTGAATTGATTACAGTCCATATTGCAGAATGCCATGGTTATATAAAGTAAATTTGTCCAATTTTATTCCCGGATAAGGCAGACGTGAGAACTCTGCTATCACAGGTATTGCGCTCCATAACTGCGGTTGAAAATGAAGGAGACGGTATTAAATGGAACTCCCCGGGTGACCCCGGGCATTTATATTAAATAGGCAGACTAGCCTCAGATTGTACTGCATCAGTTACATGACCACTCCATGTAGGCAATCACTTTTCCTTAGCATGGAAGTTTTCATCCTGTCTTAAATTCAAAACCCATTGTAGTGCAGTCATTTCCCTGTATCAGGCGGTGCATCATAGCACTGATGAATTTATGTTAAGTAAGAGAGAAGGAAAAGTTTGATAAGCCATGACATTATTGATTAAGGGCACCCGTGATTAGTTTCGCAAGATTGCTTGCTGTTACGCGCACTTCAAACAGAATTGTTGCTGACCGGCTGTTTTTTGTTGTCCATTCGAAGCTTGTCAACATGCCTAATGTGCGTTGAACACGAGCCTTCTTGTGTAGTAGTAAGCACTGAACATGTCGTTGTAATGTGCAATCGAGACATCTTGATGAGAGATTACCATCGAGATATTTTATCGTTTGCCCTCTTATTGTTACAACGGTCAGTCCAATAGAACAGTCTGTCTAGTTAGGCTTCAGAACAAACTAGTTTGAATGGTGGCCAATTTCATATGGTGAAAATAGTTCGTGCTTTTCATATATAAGCCTTGTAGTTTCTACTAGGATAACCCAGTACTGCTGTCACAAAATGAGTTTGTCTCCCTCCAGATCATTCCTGTTTCAACTGCAATTGTGATTTCATGTGCTTTTGATACTCATTTCCCGTATTATGGCTATGGAGGTCACTCAGCTTTCCTTGGCCACCGAACCTTTAATTAATCATGCATTTACATACGTGAATGAAATTCTAAAAATTATTTAAAGAGAGGTAAGGAACGTACAAAACAATTTAAAGTTACCTATCGATTACATAAGCAGAATATCTGCTAGTGTTACGCTGTTATTTAGGAAGATTATGGTATGCTCTTGATACTACATGTTTTATATGTGTCATTCTCAAGCCAATTGTTCTTGTTTTTTTAGAGAAATCCGAGCCGACATCATTGGGAGACGCCAAGGCTTTCGGGCGTGCGTGTAGTAAGGTTGTGGTACATGAGCCTGGGGTAAGCATCGAAGGGAAGAAGCTGAGTGCGAAGTTATCAGCAAATGCGGGCTCTTCTGATAAGTTAAGGAATGAAATACCAAAATGCAAGGAGGTGGATGAGCCTAAATCAAAAACTGATGACAGGAAGGTACTGAGTGAGAAACATCAACTTGACATGGGAAATGAAAAGGGGAACAGAGCTGGAAAAGTAAACAACTCGAATATCCGAAAGGAGAAAATGGACAATAATAAGCCGAAAGTTGCAGTAATGAATGTGAATGCACACATGTCTGAGGACTCAGACGATAGACATGATCTCGATACAACTGGTGACATTCTTCACCAGTATTTGTTAACGTCGCCAGTGCCACTGAAAGGGAAGCAGGGTACTGGAATTAGCAGGGTAGTTGAGGGGAATTCTTACATGGATGTGGAGAAGGAACCATCTTCAAAAAGGAAAAGGGGTAAGGAAATGGAGAAATGCTTTATTTGCGGTAAAAGTTTTCCATCTGGTGAAACGTATCGAAAGCATGTAGAGGAAGAAATGGACAAGATGGAAGGACGTAGTGTGCCTGCGAGCAAGGAAGACAAGTATTCAGGTACGATATTTGAAGTTATGAAGCACCGTCAGTTGTTGTATGTTGAGAAATGCCCTGATCAAATTGTTGTTTAACAATAGCTTAGTAGATGAAGGCTGGTCCTGTCTTTTTGGGTAGTACGCCAAGCAAATTAAGTAAGTGGTAAGTGGTTTGTTATGAGATCAGAGATGCAAAAGGGTTTCAGTTACTACAGAATCCGATGTTCAGAAAAGGGTTTTCAATACCTGCTAATCACATACCCCGTAGTTCTAACCCTGGGCTGTAGTAAGGATATTCAAATGTTAAAGGGGAAGGGGGGCAGCGATGCATTTATCGAAAGGGGAGCTAATGCCACTGTCCAGCTGTTATCTTAACTTTGGGTAAAGTAACAGAGAAGGGCGAGAAAGTGGTTATTATTGTCGCATAGCAATCAATAACATTATGTTGAACAAGTTAATGAATGAAGGAATAAATGAATGGATGAATGAATGAGTGAAAGGGACAGAAAGACCGGAAAACGTGGAGGTAGCGGAGATGGCTGCATATCCCATTGTTTTGTTACAACTCTGTAGCCTGATAGAAGTGCCTCTGAGAATGGTTGTAGCATTGATTCTCAAGGGAGGGATGGGGGGTCAAAGACCGCCATTAACTTGTGAAGCAACCTGTATCCAGTAGATTCATACTTAACTGCCCCCTTTTGCTATTGCCCTGCGTCCTTTTCTAGCTGTTGTTGATCAAGTTTCGTACGTTACTGCACGCTATGACAGTGTTCAGAACACGTTTTGTCTTGGTATACAACGATTGTTAGCATTGAATCCTGGGGCCAAGGTGGACTACTCCCATTATTTAGTGTCAGTGAAAAATGGTGAAGATAGTGTTGTATTTCACAGAGACGACAGGTTGCTCAATGTCGAATAATCTATTAACAGATCATCAATTGCTATTTTTACAGTTGCTTGCTTCGATGAAAGTTCCCTAAATGCCTACTTTCCTGCCTTATATATAATTCGTCTTGTTTTTACAGAAATTCTTAGAAAGTAAAAGAATATTCTAGAACATTCCGGAAATTTCTAGTGTGTTCTATAGAAACTTCTGGAGGGTTCTAGAATCCTATAGAACCTGACAGAACATTCTACAATGTTCTAAAAGGTTATAGAATGTTCTGGAAGATTACAGAATTTTCTAGAAGAATCCAGATTAAATAGTGTTGTTGCCTAGACAAGTCAAATTTAGGCAGTGCCGTGACAGATGGTGTATAAACTTCTAGGTCGGTAGAGTGGTGCTGCGCAAAATCGAAGTCGAAGGCATCGTGATGTTATCTGATAAGCTTTTGAGCCCTTATCTTTTGCTCTTAAAAAGCAAGGAAGTCACCAGCGTTCCAACAGTTATTAACTGTTAGCCTTTAAATTTGCAGGAAGAACTTCTTAAGCGACTCTTGCGGCAGTTAGTTTGTATAGTAAGTGCAGTCGACACGTCCTTAAACGCGATCCGATAGCCCACCTGGTTACTGAAAGAAGAATGTTTGTGTCTAACTGATCGTTAGTGATTTTTCTGAATTTGCACAAGGAGGATGAAGCGAGGCAGGTCATTTTTACGCGTTCTAATTTTCATATAATAGTCTCAAAAATTGTGTTTTTCTGGTCTTGAGAGCGGGACTTTCTTACGAAAGCAGGCAATCGTATCCCAAACCATGCCGATCTTTACACCCAGACTGAATAGGTAACCCTGGATAACAGTTCTTAGGTCAGTATCTATGATGCAGGAGGAGCAGAAATGTCTGAAATTCCTAGCTGGATGCTTTGGCATAAGCAGTTAAGTTGGAGCTAGACAAGTGTATAAATTACTTGTTATATGCCAATGAATACATTCTTTTTTCAATCTTGATCAACTTTACACTCATTTAAAAGCGCCTTGTGAGCATTGCCGTATTTCAGGACGAGGTGTAACACTCCCAAGAATCCTGTACACTCTTGTCGCTTGTTTTATTGTTTTAACAGAAATCTCTAAGAAATCCAATGACCTTTTACGATAATTTGGTACGTTTTGTGGTAAAAGGGTGCCGTTGATGATAAACAGCATGTGTTAATGTTAATGTGTTAAGATCAACTAGTCGTTTTATTTTGTGTAATATTTGCACTCGGTAGTAACTTTGTTCTTAGTTGTAGCATTATCTGTCTTCTGGTAAATTTAAAGCAACATCATCGCTCTTTTTGTGTAATTAGGGCAATTCATCATCTACTAAAATATATTGCCATCTCTTTTTGCCGCTGATTTTTGTAACATTTCAACATCAGTGCAGCTCCAGCAACGTCACTGTCGAACTTTCGACTCGTTGGCTTTCTTTTGTACCAATTGTCAGTACCTTTCAGACATAGCAGTTAAGTAGCTGTAAAGTACTCTTACTGTAAAAATGATTATGAAAAGCTGGCATACAAGCAGAAATATTAGTGTAGATCATTACGTAATGTTTGTTTTGCTATTTTTTAAGGATCAAAGTCTTCAAAGGATAAGCCCACTCTTCAAACACAGTAAGTTTCGTTTGTTTTTTCCAATATCTAATTTTAGTATACTAAGATGGACAGTTTTTTGGTAGCATGACATTCAAAAACTTTCTGCTGCAACATAACCACTTATCTCAGTTAGTTATTATACTGGCATTTTCAACGTTGCAGATAATACATCGTCTTCGCGTGGCTGCCGAACAGGTTCCATAAGATGCGTCCTCTGAAAAGGCTGCTAGCAATGGCCTCCTTTTTTCCACGTTATTGCCAAACATTATTGAGATAATGCTAGTATTCTATAAGTGGCTAATAATGAATCGTTCTGGATTTTCGCTTAGTAGGTTTTATAACCGCCCACCCTCCGCAACCACGCTACTAAAGATTGCTGACAAAGGCCTCAAATTATTTCAATGGTATAACCAATCGGCATGACTTAATGTTTTTTTTGTAGGATATTTTAAGCCTTTAATCCTCGATGAAATGCAGGCGGCAGTTTTACTGGAGAAAACATGTAATTAGTGAAGGAGTTAACTTTATTGGCATCCTTTGTTACGTAAATGTCTGAATCGTAACTTTAAATTCGTGTAAGAGAGGGAGGGGAGATATTTCCCTACTTACGTTTCATGTAGCCCGCAGACAAAATGGCGCTAGTTAAAATGCAAGATCTCTTGAGGAAGTGGGTATTCGACAATTAAATCAAACCTTCACGCCATTGACGATGTGTGGAATTATTGGGTGTGAATGGCAGACGGGGTTTCATATCAAAGTACTTGCGTTATTTCTAACACGTAAAACATCATATCTTTAATAACTCATCCAAATTAAGAACTTCGTACTTCTCTCGCGTTTTGAGCTTACGAAAAATTCCCACATCAACTCTGAAAGACTCAAAACTTTAAACTGTTGCGTAGGTCTAGTATTTATTCCTGAATTCATAGCATTTGCTGGCAAGAAGAGGAAGTACGTTCCTCCGTTGTGTACTCTTTAACGGGGGATAAAAAATATTGATTTAGTAAAAACTAGTTTTTTAACCCGTTTGAATACCACAGTTTTTAACTTTTGTGTATTTGCATTATTAGTATCATGTCATATTGAGATGATGTGATCGTTGATCTGCCTTCTATTCTTGATAAGGTTTTTATTCTGCATACCTTCCGGCACCCATTGGAATACATCGCAGCACAAAGTGGTCTCTTTTTTGCACTGGATTGGGACTAGAACTTACAGTTATGATAACTTCTGGGATCTACTGATAGCTTGCATGGAATAGCACATACTTGTAACCTGGACATAAAAGTCTGGATGACCTTTTTCTTCTGATGGGTAGCTGTTTTATCATTTTGATTCACGTACACACAGAATTCCTATCTACCCTAGCCAATGAACCCAAACAGCGTAAGATCATGCTAAAACATTTTTAGATTTTAGATAGAAGTTAATATAAATGAGTAAGCAGCAGACTGAATGTGGCCGTCAGATCCCAATTTGCTTGTTCTCGGCCAATCTTAACAATCTCAAATCATCCACGTCAGTGATGTTTTTAACATAGGTAGTGTTTTAAGCATGTTATGAACACCCCTGCTCAAGTTATGCTCCTCTCCTTTACTTGCTCTGGCCGAAAGAACGTCCACTGTGTTAAACACCCCTGACATCTAAAATGCCTTTTATGTTTTTAGGGGCGTTTGCTGAAACTTGAAATTGTCCGTTTCGATTGTTTCTAATCATAGTAGTCCGAGTCGAAGCCTGAAACCTGGGCAAAAATAATCGTTTCTAAAGATAAACCCCATAGTTTTATCACCGTCCCCTCTTTTAAGTGGCCTCAGCACATAAGTACTTTTGTAGCACGGTCTATTATAGACGCAAATGCTTGGATGGCATGGTGACCCTAAAAATTTCTTAGAGCTCTGCATTTAAAAGGGGTTGCATGCTCCGATTTACATCTCGGCTACATACCTTGCTACAGTGTGTTTAGCATGGCAACGAATCTTAGACTCGATGTTAACCAGACGAACGGCTTATTGTTAAAAGAACATGCAAGGTCTACCCAAGATTTGTGGGAGAGGTTAGCACAGTATTTTTATTGAACGACGAATCGCCCCATTGTGAAGCCATTATTTATAAATACAGTAAAAAGGAATTTACCAATGAGCAAAAATGCTGATATTAACTTTCCTTGCACTTCACTTGGCGTATTTATTTCCCAGTTTAGGAAATCGGGGATCTTGGACCGCAGGCAACCTTGTCAAACGCCAAGAGGACTCATGCGATAATTTTTCGGATGACAATGACAACGAAAATTTAGACACCGGAACAATAAAAGTTGGAGAGGTCAGTGATTCTCCGATCAAGGGCTTTAAATTCATAGATGAAAACAGCGACTTCGACTTCCAGGGACAGTTTCAGTCTAAGGGAAAAGGAAAAAAAACAAGTGCAAGAAACTACACAAGTAAACCGAAATTCAGGAGAAGGCGAAAGAAAACGAAATAGGATGGATTGATCGATGTTGAACGCTATGCATATGAGAGACAAATTTGTGTTACAACAGAAATTCTTGAAGTTCAGTCGGACCAGATGTTGTTAATATTTGTATCTACTACCAGGGAAATCTTTAATTAGAAGATTAATTGTTTTTCGTTTATTTGCTTTCGTCTCCGCTCATCTGCGCTGGACTGCTTTCATCTTGCATTGACAGATACGATAATGTGGAATACCCTCAAACCTCAGTTGCCTGGCGATCTCTGTAATTTTGAAAGACTCCAGAGGGATGGTTGCAATGTAGAGAAGGTTAGTAGAGGGCGTTCTTTGGACTTGGCTTTTTAGGTATTCACGAAGAAAGCCGGGTATATTTTGAGTTGCAGACGAACATGTTACGTAAAGTCTAGTTATGAGTGATGTTAGATTCCTCGAACTCACAGTTCTCGAAATTTTATGGGTTATACGAGCTTGCACTGGTTTACGACCGCGCCTCTCCTGCTTAAAATTTGACGCAAGTATAGAGGCATGTTTGTTTTGGCTTTATGTTGAATGCAGAAGTTTAACTTACTGTTAGACTATACTTTTTCGATGGAAAGATGGCTAATTTCCGCGTATTATTATTTCTTCAGCACGGCAAATTAGTTATTGGAAATATCTGCGAATCGCTGCTCTTAACATCCATCCAACATAATCATCCAGAAATAGACAATAAGTCTTAAGATCAATGCAGATGCTTCAGGTACACAAGGAGAGAAATAAAACCAAACCTTGTCAATACGTGTTGACGATACCGATTTCTTATCTTCCTGTTCTAGATGGGGGGATTTGCTTAAAGCAGAAATTTTCAGCTTCCTGGCCGATTGAGTGGATTGAGTGTTACGGCTAGTCTAATTAGCTGGACTACGCAGAATCTGAAAGTTAGTCATACTGGGCGGTGGCCCCATCCGTTGGCTTCAAGGGAATCTTCTTGTATCTCAAATAGAGGGCTGTTCTTTTTAAATCCCAACGACGTTTTATGCGTTAATTCACCTCTGATGTTTTAAATGTTTATTTTGAGTGGTGTGGGAGCTATGTAAATCGGAGGCCTCCGATTAAGAGACCATTTAAACGTAAACATTTTCATTTAAACCAGTACGTTGGTCCCTAATTGAAATAGTGAGTGTGCTGTTTTGTTTTGCCGAGGAAACAAAGAACAACAAATCGACCACGGAAAAGTTACTGTCAAAACATTGGCGACATCGTCCTCGTTTGAATGTTCCCCGATCGATCAGCGGCCGTAAGGATACAATATTAAGCTTTTGAGATGCACAAATTCTGACTCGTACTTTGCCTTTAAGAAGTTTTCTGAGCATTAAAAAAGTTGAGCTCACATTGTATAGGATTGTGGATGTTTGGCAAAGAATGTTTCTATATTAGTTTAAAAGATGTCTATTCCTCTGGAGAAGCATTCAAATTTTGTAAATTTCCGTAACGTATGAAAAATATGATCTCTACTGCGACCAGCGTTTTCTTCGGCTCTTTTGCTCGTGTTAAGATTCCTCGTCTCTCAGCTTATACATGGAGAATAGTAATCTATATCTTTTTGATAAATCCAAAAATATTGGTGGACAATTCTAAGTTTTCATAACGATCTTTGTGTTTTCGCTGAATTCTATTATGTTTTATTACAGAAACTCTGTAGTAATTGTTGATTACTGGTAATGGTAATCGAGAAGTATTTCTTTAAAACAGTGCTTTCCAGCTTTGACGTTCCTAGGGAACGAGAGTTTACAAGCATGCTCTGGGTCAGTGTTGCCACACCCACTATGGGACAGGGGCCAGTTTAATGTCAAAATTTCTGGGAACGGCCTGTAAAATGTGGCGAAGTATTGCAACTAAATGAAATGACCCGACTGTATACAAGACTAGTGTTTTATAGATATCATAATTAAAACAAGCCCACCATACAGATTATATGCAACTTTTTTAGACCGCTAATAAAACGGAAATGAAGTCATTAATTCTTCATGTGCGATCAGATAACAAATGACCCGCAAATAAGTACCAGTCCCAGGATTGGGAACGACTGCTCTAGCTTACAACGTTACCTTGAAAACGCTGACTGTTAATGGATTATCAAGATTTAAATCTGTGTGGCACTTTTAGGCATCGCACCTGGGCATGCAAAATCACGAACGATACGAGAAACTGTAGAGGAGATGGTAGGGTCTCGAAGAATCTGTTTTGACTAAGCAGAACATTATGCTTCAAGTCGATGCCAGAGAAAGCAGCAGCACTTGCGGAGTGGAGGGGAAATGACGTGTCGCTGACTACTTTTAGTAACGATACCAAGGAGGGGAAGGATAAAATGAAATATTAATTAGTAAAGTAAATGTTTTATAGAATTATTCTTGTACCAGACCATAATGCCTCTGGAGTGGATATGTTCATTATTGTTCGAGCCCTCTATCTTGTTGATACTGTGATTCTTTGCGCGCTTAATTCCGCTAGGTACCTAATCGAAACCGTGTAAGCAGAAATGGGGGAGTTGAGGATTAGCATAGAATAAGGAAAAAGAAGACGATTAAATAGTGACACGAAAAGTTGGGTCAAGATAGTAGTTCGTTGGAAGTTGGAGCTGTACAAATACGACAATTTATTTTTTACGTATTAGACACCACACAAGCTTTGCTGCTGTTCTTACCCGGCTAAAAAACATAAATCATATTGACCTTCAGTAGATTAAATACAAGTAAAAGCAGTTTGAAGATCTCTATTTATCACATTCATTGTTTATTGAACTTGCGTAATGACACACAACTGAACCGTTCTATGTAAAAGCTGTCACTTCAACGTTTAAAATACAAAGATAGTCTGCAGATACAGCTTTGTAGCCAAAAGTTGTCGGACATATCCCAATACACAAGAATAAGAAGTCAAAACTGTAAATTTCTGTGCCCACTACTCTCGCTGATGCTGAGCTTCTAGGATACTGGAAGGAAGCGGTCTTTAAGATTACCAGCTTTTTGAGCTACGAAGTGGGGCTCTTATTGGAGGCTTATCAGGGGACAATACTATCTTCTTAACTCTTAGCATTTTGATCGATGCGCCTCACAATAATCTAGAGTTATCACTTAATCAGGTCTTTTCACGGACGGTCTTAAGTATGCTTAAAAGGGACGTTAAACAAACTTGAATGTGGAGATACAAATGACAGTGCATGCTGTGGATGCGAGATACATTGGTCAATCGATTCGAGAATGTCACTGCTGCAGGTCAGTGTGACACATAGATCGTAATGTTGATGAAGGGAAGGATACTTGCGTATTACGTCATGATCATGGCTTTTGCTAATTAATGCTCATGATTAGGAGGAGTGAGGCATTAATTAAAAAGAGAAAATAAAAAAGTATAGGACATAATATAACTTCTGTCTTCTTTTCCCTATTATTGAAAGATGATTATCATATTATCATAACATTGACCCAGAAAATGTATGTCTTAGCAATTATTTATTAAACTGGGAGTGCACTTTTTCCACTATAAAGCGGGTGCGAGTGTCCTCTTCCTTATTAATTCTGTTTAAAGCTTAAAAGCTTTAATCCTCTGAACGTTGGTGATGCTGTACTCGAATAAATTGTAGGAAAGAGGCGCAGGTATCTGTGATATGTTTCATGAGTGAAATCTTAGTTTTCTGTATTTGAATTCTTTTCACGACATTTTCGGCTCCTGCTTCCTAGTCGAAATATGAGACAAAGAAAACAAAAAAGTATTATAAGATGCGAGTGCTGATTAATCCAATCTGGCAAACTGTAAAATATGTGCTGACTACCATGGAAATTTTCCATCTTTAGCCTGTTTCTAATGGAAGAAAGACGCTGTCACGTGATCATAAATAGTTAGGGAAAATCTCATTGGTTGTGATGCAGTCATTTCAAGCATTTTCATGTGAAAAAATACCTTCGCTAATAGACAGGCATGGTGTTTCATTGGTAGACAAGAGGGATTGATTCTCGCACTACTTGGAAAGCCCCATACGTATCCACCCAGAACAAGGACTAAGAAAATACAACTGTATACACATACATTACGGTATATCTCTTACAAATGAAATGAACTTGTTCATTATTATACATAAGTATTAAAAACGATCTATCTCAAGCCAACAAGAAAAGTAAAACAAAGATACGAACAATTTTATGAATCCTTGCGGCCCACTGTTGGATTTGCCCAGCTTCTCCAATACCAATCGATATTTGTGTATCGAAAATGCAAAGTGCAAAATAAATATAAATATATACACCCCTTCTTATAAAAAATACAATACATCGTGCAAATGCAGACCATACATACGATCGTGTACAATAACACCCCCAATCAGCAGTTCCAACACCAGGGATAAGTTGCCCCAGCTACTTCATATGCTGGATGTTATAGCTGAAGGCCCACGATAACAAGTTTATCATTATCTGAATGATTTAAATACAAAATGGTAAGATATTCTCCTTGCATATAAAATGTATAGCTACTGTAGCAATAACAGTAGGGGCCTACGCCTTCCTCCACCCGTCTTTGTATGACTTTGTATAGAGGCATACCTGATATGATGATCATAATAGAAGTTGTGAGCCGAAGAAGCTTGTATTGAATGAGATACTTACGATGTTGCTTTAAGTACTTAAGTATCTTAATAATGATTTACTTAAATGTGTAGCAATACAAAAGGCTTATGCTACCGGATACTTTATACTTAGGGATCCCTGTTCATGACTGTACAGGGAAGGCCAGTGATATTTAAAATCCCTACTGCAGAAGAGTTTGCCACTGGGGTCGACAAGAGGCCATGTTGATCAATAGTGTTAAATTACGTACATCTTTGGCCAAATAGTTAAGATAATGCTGTCCCGAGCTACTTAATTAATGCTCTCATCTTTTAACAATAACCTAGGCATGATAATTGTTTGGAAAAAGTGTGTGATAGGTCTGCACTCACTTGAAGTTGGTTTCGTAAGTTCATCCTTCAAACCCTTCAGTAACATCCCGTTCTGAAGAAATGAAATCACTCTTTCTGTTTTCAACTCCTGTTTTTCTGCTTTGCGCTTATTTTCGGAATATTCTCTATGCTCGTCAAGTACGTTCCCCATGCGCTCCAAGTTCCTTTTTATTTTGGAAATGTCATCCCGAACACCTTTGAAGTAGTCTGCATCACATATAGCAGACACCAAGTCCACGGCAGCACTGATACAATCAGCTGTAAGCATGTACTTACGGAGCCACGGATTACCAGGATCCTCTATTTCAAATTTCTTTAAATAATACTGATGGGCCATCTGATTTCGTATGCTATCAAGCAGAAAGATTGTTAGATCATCCAATACAACTCTTTCCAAGCACAACTTTTCCGAATAAAACTCGAGATGAAAGCGAATGTTTTTGAGAAGCCATTGAATATCTCTACCTGACTCATGTTTTGCTGGGTCATAGAATATTTTGTTTCGTATCTTGCCATCCTTGGTCTTTTGCCAAGGACTAAATGCTGCAAGGAAGAACGAGGATTGTTGATCCGGAGGTAGTTTCTTGAACGTATGACACACAGTGATATGCAACGCTTTGGAGACCTGATCCAGACATCTTCGGATATAATCTAAAGTTGTTGCCAAAAATGGGTCGTGTAAAGTGTACGATGGCGAATCTATCTCCTCGACATCTTGTGCAGAACCCAGAACCTTGATAAACTCTTCCTTTTTGCCGTCCATTTGTACTCCTCGACGTATGTTGATCAGAATTCGACATGATCTGAGAAGGGATATTGTTTACTATCCCAGTAACCTCTTCCTGAAAACGAAACCGAAACAGTCAAATTCCGAACGGGGTTTCCCCATGGTAAGTTACACCATGTGACACAAACGAATTTTACGAAGCAATGTTTACAGCAACAAGTATATGGTAAGTTTATGTTTTATTTATTAGAAACAAGCAATGTAACGTCATACCTACTGTCGCACCCCCTACTGAAAATTATGTGCAGCATGACATGGTACCAACTATAGTTAAGTCTTTCAGAACGTAAATACGTTGCTTAAAGTTCATCAGAAATGAAGACAACACCATTACTCCTAGTAATGGTAAAGCACAAGTAGGTGAATGAGACAGAACACATTCTTGATTGAAAGGCCCCTTTGTGGTTGTAGTCCAGGCCACTGCCCTATCCGACCCTGGAATCTACTTGTGAAGTCATAGGGTAGGTCCTCAATACTAAGAAAGTAAATCATCGAAATTCCCACAAACTTTACAGAACGTGAGCCATTGCATGCTGGGTATACTGACACAACGGAATACGCCAATTCAGGTTAACTTTACCTTTTGAAGTCGAGCAGTGCATAAATTTTTGCTTCAATACCTATGCATAATTGAATCAAATCTTCTCCCTAAATGTAGGCGCCAATGGGCTAGGCAGAAAAGGTAAATGTCGAACTGGAAAGTATCTCTTTGATTTTAATGTGTATACTTCTAAAACAATCTACCCATAACGGTGAACAACTCTTCAAAATATACCTATAATAAGGAAAAATTAAGCTTGACAAGATGATATAAGACTTATTAAACAACTTCTTCCAAAAAATGGTGTAAAAGCAGCGCAAATTAAGTTCATGTCAGTACATATTTTTAATCGGTTTCAATTTCCATGGTCTGCTTCCTGATTGCCCTTTTGCAGTAGTGTCTCAGTAAGTTTTAAATCTGTTTGATCATCTTGCCTTTGCAATTGATTGTATTCATACAGTGGCAGCAGGTGCATTCTGTCATAGGGGGACAAATAGTAATAGTAGCTGATCACATCTAAATACAACACTCCTTTTAAAATTTAGTATCCACACAACTCGATGAAGACACGTTCTGAAATTTTACACGTTAATCAATGACACCAAGAGAGGAATAACTGGAACACGGAAATCAAAACCAACATCATGGCTACCAAGAACATCAACTGTTGTTGTTCCACTGTTCTTTTTTCACGCCTCCTGGTTGCTGCATATGCCAACTAGTATTCTAGCCAACATATACAGTAGACATTTAAATGTCTTTGTTGTGTGACCAGTTTTCTTCAATTTTCTTGTTGTCCTACCTGGACATTCTTCCCTCGCTCTGCCCATGTAAAGGCTGCCAGGGACTGAGGCTAAGATGTTATTTTCCACCATATTATTAAGAGTGCTTTAAATTTATTTCTGGTCCTAAAAAGGGATAGAATAAGATCTATTCAGAATTATATTTCATATTCTGGGTATATTATGTAGAAAAACAATTATTGGGACTTCAACAGAAAATGATACAAAAATGTTACAACTCAGAGGTTATCCTAAAATCTGGAGTTTTCTACCTATAGTTATCAGTAATTTTAAATTATTTTTGCAGTTGAATAAAGGATAACTTTGTTTTTCTGTATGAGTTTTCAAAGAAGGCAAGATACTGTGCTTTACATGGTGCTGTAAATGTTAAAGTAAAGCTTTTTGTGTGACAGGTTGTGATTAAGTTAATTAAAGGGTTTATTATTCAGAGTTAAACTGTGCATCTGACAGTTGTACAAAAAATTTTAGTTCAGATTATTTGTGATAACCAAAGCTTTAGCATGTTACCTACTGATATGCCCTAGAAGTATCATATGTTAGCACAGCTTAGCTTATTAAATGTGTACACAATAGTTTACAGGCCTCTGCAGCAGCTAAGCAATTTCTATTGAACTACTCTTCTTCTGTTTTTTATATATCATTTCCATTTCATTTACTTTTCTTTACATTTATTTTTTCTTTGAACTAATAGATGAGTTCAGTGGGCCTATGTTAAAATGGGTGATGCCTACTATTGATATATAGAGAGATTGATTTGCTGTCTGCTGTAATTGCTTACTCAGTCAAAGGGCTTGTGATTAAGGCAATTAAAGGTACTTGCTGAATCACACATTATTTTCAGCTTACACCTTTGTTTTTAGGTTTGGTATCCCTAATTCAGTATTAATACAGTTCCACTGAGGGCCATTGGCAAACATTGAGTACACATAGCCATACCCACACATTTCATGTATATACTTTTAAACAATATATGGATGATAGGAAATGCAAAAGAAATTTAAGAGCTATATTTCTGTAATGGATCCACCTTGGTTAAGCATCCTAAAAGATTTAAAATGTAGAAGAATCAATTGTCTGAGAATACCCCATTTGTGTTTTCTATATACAGTTCTCTTATCTATAAATAACTGGTATAATCAGCAGTATACTACCAATTCTAGTGTGGTATACTGGCATCTAACTTTTTGCAATACTATTGGCTTCACAACTTACATGTATTGCATGTATGTATCTGATGGCTGATTGAGGAGGGAGTTGAAAAGGAGGAAAGAACTACTTATGCAGTAGAGATATACCATTTGAAAGAGATGGACACCAAAGCATCAGTGTGGAAGATTGTGACTGGTCCTCCATTTCTTCATCAACAATTTAGATCATTGCATAATGCCATGACTAAACCATGGACACATAAACCAAGGATAAAATGGATCCCCTTTTTACATCTTTGTTTCCAGTTACCATTATGAAGATAAGCAGCTTTTATAGAAGGAAAATCAATTTAAACTGTTTTAATGCTATACATGCCATTTAAAAGTATAATGTAGTTTTTGGAGTAATTTGTTTTTCCTGTATATATTTTCTTTTATATTTCTAAAATTCTATTTAGATCTTCAAATATACTATCACTTATTCTATGTATATATCATATATAAGTTGAAATCCAACTGCATTTGTTCAGATAGATCTGACAACCACTTATTTTTAATTTTGTGCAACCTCTGCTGAAGACTCCTTTTGACCTGAGCAAAATTGGCAGCAAAATTGGCAGCAAGATGTAACCTGTTTAAAGATGTAGAGCTAAGAAGTTTTTTGTGGAAGTTTTTCTCTTCTCTTTTCACTGTGGGTGGGCATTCACTTCATCACTAAACCAGCCTTGATACTTGACCATCTTATTCCCTTAGTCTCAGCCCTCTTTTCAACTCTGAGAAATCTATTTGGTCAAAATCTCTGATAAATCTCTAAGAAATCTGTTTGGTCAAAAGTTGATCTCACACATCCTTTGGCCTTAAAAGATCAATGTGTTTAGGTGTGTTGACCCTATTGAAGTGTATTTGACTGTAGCCTGAAACATTGAATGAGCTGCGTCACACTCTGCTCCATGCATTGTCTTGATCTTGCAAAATTTTCTAAGGTCAACTTATCTACAGACTATGAAGTCAAGTAGATAATTCTGGTGATCCTGGCTTGAGACCAAACTGTATTGTACTTCTCTTTCTAGTAGAAGAAGGTGCTCATGATAACTAGTGTGGAATTGGAGCAGTAGTACACCATTCAAATTGATGTTACCAATCCCATGAGACTCCAAGGGCTTCCAAGTTTCATTGGTAGAGGCAAAAGCATATTGAAGTCCCTAAGGATGACTTAGTCTAAGCTTTCAGAATTTTAGCAAAAAGTGTTGTCATCATGTGATAGAGAGAAGTGATATTATACTCAGAGAATGTACAAGTGTTGGTTTATAAACTGAGAAAAGAGTCTTGTATCTGTTAGCATTGAGAGGAATTCTTAGGTTCATTGCACACTCATTGCACGCTCTACTGACCGTTTGATTTTGTCTCCTAATGCAGTCTTCACTGCAAAACCTACATTAGCCCTCTCTGCCGTAAATTTGCCAGAGCAGACTATGGCGTAACCATGCTCACACTCTATAAGTTGATTTTGTGCAGCAAAGTAGGTTTCAGAAAGGGCATCAATGTCAACATTGTATCTTGCCGGTTCATTAGCTAGGATAGGAGTTTTAAGCTCAGATCTTTCCCCACCTATCGGTGTTCCCACATTCCAGCTGCAGGGCTGAAGTGGGAGTCTTTTTGTATCAAATCTCCTTGCATTTCTGTTCCTTCAGATAAGGACAGCCATGAGCCACAGGAAGCTGACCAGTGTATAAAGGGAAGTTTGTTTGGGACACATTTTTTAGCCCCCCTCCAAGTTTTGGGCAAGCCATGCTATCCTGAAAAGGCTGCCTAGCTGTACAAGGCTCTTTCGAAATTCACACCTTCTTTGGGTGATGTGAGAAGCCATGTTAGGGTAAACCCCATGCGACCTATGTGCAGATATGTGACTACTTGTTTCCAACTTGTCAAGGCTACATACGTCACTATTTCTCCATCATCACAAAACTTTCCAACAGATTGATACTGAGGTCTGAAGGAATATCTGTACAATAATTTATAGTGACAAAACTTTGCACAAAAGTAGAGCCACTCTGTCGGTATCAATTGCCAGGTTCAAGTAATAAGCAGAGCTAGATAACTTGCAAAATTTCAACTGCAGGTGTTTGATAAGAGTTTACTTTTCTCTTAGGTGAAATACCAACCAATTTAAGAAGCTGTCATTGGGAAATTTTACAGACTACATAGTGCTTGCAGCTTAAGTCATATTGGCAATAACAACCTTGGAAACAAACAAAACTACGTATGTACACACAGGTTAAACTTACAGTATTGTGCCATGTCTAAAACGTGAGTGAAGACACAGTAGGCCATGGTTTGCTCTATTTGCCTGCCATGTTCTCATTTTCTGCCATGAAAATCGTCAATCTTTTGCTATGTTGCTATATAAGAGTTAATGTTTGGCATTCAATGTTGCACGCAGTCAAGTTTGACTTTCACGAACAAAGTCACACAAATTAAAGAATTTTATTCCTTATTTGTTTAATCTTCTGACAGCAGATGTTCATGATTTTCTATTAGCAACAAATATTCAGGAATCTCTATTCAAAATTGGTGTAGTCTCATGTATTAGTTCAAACCTAACAGAATTTTGGCACCCATATGACGATTAGGAATCCATTGCTTTGATCTTTATGATAATGCAGTTTATCATCGTCATAACCGTCATAATCATTATCATCATCATCATCATCATCATCATCATCATCATCATCATTTCTATGCGTATTATTTTGATCACCATTATCATCGCCATGATCATCATCATGATTGTGATCATTATCGTCAACATGATTCTTGTGATAATCGTCGTCATGGTCGTTGTGAATATAGGCGTCGTGAACCTCGTCAGGTCATCATCGAGATTGTTGTTGTAACAGCCATCATAATCCTGACCATGAGCATCACCGTGATCAGTATGATTATTATCATCATCATCATCATGATAATCAGTGATTCAGGCAATTGATTTGGTCCCCTTCGTCTCTCAAACGCATGTCTTTGCCACCCAGTGCAACTCCCTGACGTCTTGTGCAGCTGTTGCCAGAGGTAATCCAGGAGGCGTCATATGTCCGTGAAAACATTGAAGTTAACTCTCTTGGCTTTCTACCACATTTGATACATTCTTGTTGCAATTTAGTTATTGCCATATTAGTTTTTCAAAGTCTTGTGAAATGCGTGGGGTTAATATCTTTATTACTTAACTTATGGTAAGTTGCGTTTTCTGACCAGTGGTCAAGATCAACACAATTTTCAGATTTATCAGAACCATACGATTACTTCCAAAGATTGAGGGTGTAATGTTATTCAAATTCACTGTTAATCAGGGGGAAGGGTACCAAATTTTGGAAGCTACATTCGGAATGATTAGTACATACCTAGGATCTTTTTGAGTATTTTAAGCAACAGGATATACGCCAAGCTCGAACACCTGGATCTTTAGACTTTGGCGTCAATGTGCAGATGTGACTGCCAGTTGCTTATCACAACACCAGAATTGTGTTGATAGTTTCCTAAATAATTTTTACACCGATTTTGTCAGTTTTTGCTTTCCTAACTACAATCGAAAACCCCATTGACAGGACTAAGGCATTATCCGAGCAAGAGGTTTACACGCTGAAGTTGCGCGTCGCAAGTGGCATGTCACCTGGAAAGGAACCAATATAAACGTGTGGAGCTTTTCACTCCAAAACGGCGTGACAAGTTGTATAGGCGACGTGAAACTTCCACGCCGCTCGAGGATCGGATCGACTCATTTTTCAAAAGTCGACATTTGCACCATTTATGTGGCAAATTCTGTGTATAGGGGTACGTAACAGAATTGGAGTTCGAATAGGCCGATAGGCTTGTCTTATAAAATCGTCACAATTATATATCGTGATTTTATTAATGGAGCGAAAAAAGCTTGAGAAAAAGGTGATACGTTAATTGAGTTAAACGTTGTATAATCGTAACAAGAATCCGGATTATTCGACCATTATCTCGGCTTTGTTTGCGATAGCCAGCACAAGATATAATGACAAAGCAATAGAGCTCAATGCGGAGGGAAAGTGTGACGTCACGATCGTGAAAATGTTTGAATTATAGAAAAAATACTCAATTTTCATTTTGTCTTATTAGGAAGAATGTCAATGCCCAAAATTAAGAGTGCTGTCCTCTCCCAACGTCAGCTTTCAAAGTTTTAAATCTCTCGAACAAAATCTTTTTATTTGATTCTGGGTCTTAACGTAAGGATCCACGGAATATAAGCAGAATTTTAACCAGAGATTTTGAGATTCAAACGCCTCTTGTTTAAACACTGTATAGACTGCAGGTCTGGTGTTTTGGGAAACAGACTATTCCAGAGTTGCCTTTAGATATCTGCAGTCAAATCGTACTATTTCCACAAGTTTTGATTTGTGACGTCATCACACTTTCCCTTCGCATTTCTTTTATTTCATATCCACCTTTCGATTGCGACACCGATGACAGAAAGTATGTTGGCGTCATTACCTTGCCGATGCCTGAACGCTGGGGTGTGAAATACTTCCCATCGGCCACTTCAGTCTGAAAGTACGACTTCGAGTGTCATTTGCGATGTGGCATTTGCAACTTGACACTTCAGTGCTGAAGATCCCTAATGGATACGCAACTAAATAAGGCAATTTGTATGTGTCAATTTCTCATGGTTATATCTGTGTAATATATATGGATTGTGTCTCCGCAATTTAGAGTCACTCCCTGTGTCTTCCCGGCTTGCACAGTTGCAACATGTTCCTTTTATGTTTTCACAAACCCCATGTTGTTATTTTTGCTTGATATCTTGGATAGCACAACAAAAGCTTGGAAGTATAATTCGAGATGATGTTTAAATTTAAGATAGCTTGTTTTAACAGCATCTCTGTATACTAACTAAAGGCCTAGGTTTTGATTAGGGTTTAGCTCATCAAGAGTTTGGTGGTGACAATGGTGATGAGAAGAAATAGCGTGTTTCTGTGGTATGTTAGCAATTGTCACTAACAATGATATGTCTCACTTTTGAAATAATACTATCATTTGATGTTATCCAGAGGCAAAGGTCATAGGGTGACTAATGTTTCTTGAAGGCACACTATCAAAACATGATCTGGTATGAATAAGAAATAGAGCGATGTGATGATGATGTAACTGCAGAAGTATAACTGTCAATTGTGAGAACGTCGTTTACGACCATAGGATTGAAAGTGGCTTGTGCTCAGTTAGCGCCCTTCAGTTTTGCGGGGAAATTTTGTTACATCATGGTTTTTCTTTCCTTCTTTTGCACAAGCGCATGAGTTTCTTTCTCATGTGTTGCTAAACGTCTTATTCAGAGGCCACTTTGCTCTCACCCGCTTTGCATCAACGCATTTTTTTCAAAAATTTCAGCCTTGTTTCAATGTTCCAATTTTCTATTTGAAAGAAATGTGCGCACGTATCTACGCCTAAACATAAGATCTATTTACTCAAAGGATTTCATTAATTTTTACCTATTAGGCATATATGGTTTCGATGCCACTGGAACAGCATTTTTATGGTCTTAAAATATACAGTATTACAAAAAGGTAATCACGTCGAACGCAGGAGGGCTTATAAATCCCTAATCCCCCCTGACAGAAGGACGAGAGGATTAGACTGAGATTTCTTCCTTAAATTACAAACTAGGAAGGCGACCTACGTTCCTTCGCTACCGAATAACTATCTAGGAACTTAATGTCAAAGCAAAATCGAAAAAGTACGATAAGATACTTACTGTTGATGAGCTGACCATTCACTCTAAAACGAAAACAAAACTTTGCCGTAACCGTTTCGTCAGCGAAATTATTAACTGGGATATTGATGATGCAATTAAAAAGCAAATTAGATGTTATTAAGTCGTTAAAGAATCTTTGCCGTAACCGTTTCGGCAACGAAATTAGAAACTGGAGCATTGATCATGTCATAAATCACAAAGCAAATCAGAAATGATTAACTCGTTTAAGAATCTTTGCCGTAACCGTTCCGTCGACGAAGTTAGAAACTGGAACACTGATGATGCTATTAAAGAGTAAATCATAAATGATTAACTCGTTTAAGAACCTTTGCCGAAACCGTTTCGTCATCGAAATTAGAAACTGCAACATTGATCACGTAATAAATCACAAAGGAAATCAGAAATGATTAAGTCGTTAAGGATTAGTGCAATAGTTTGTTCTGTAAATATGATCTTCAGGCAGTGGGGGTATCCTTGATAAGGGAATTTTGACGACATGCGTCTTTGGTTGCATTTTTGTGATGAGTATGTAGTAAGTGTGACAAATAATGGTTTAGGGAGGAAATGTTGTTGCTTACAACATTGATCAATGATTCACTGCAACATTCTTAGAACATAACATATTGGACTGCAATACCTAGGAAAAGGGGAATAGTAACATACTACTCCTATTATCTGGGCAAGTATTCTGGATCTTAGATTTGTATGGGCAAATGCTTTCTTGTGGGGATAAACGTTAGTTGAGCATACGGGTTTGAGAGCTACTTTCTCTCTTTTATGCGTATATGGGGAGAAGTGCCAGTATTGGAGAGGCTATGTGCCCTATTTACACTTTCTCATATTGCTGAAATTTAAGGAAGGTTTTGGCTCCCAGTCTTCCGGCATCACGTCTTTCATTAATTGGTAGAAACCAAACATACGCGAATAGCTTGTAACCCTCAAAAAATAAAACCTAATGCTTTGGTAATTGACGTGGATCAGAAATAGGAGTTTGGTTTCATTCTTATCTCATTACTGCCATGTAAATGATCGTGCTTTTTAAAAATTGCGTCGTTCCCTTCCTTCTACAACACAAACAAGAATGTCATCCTCCGTATGCCGGAACAAATGCGCTGATAATCATAAGTTAAAAGATTCATCCTGCGTTCCCTAGGGGGTCGAACAACATTTTCGAATACGCAGTTTCTTGTACTTGGATTCTGATCCGCGAGGGAATGACCTATAAATTTAATCGTATACTTGCTTTGTCAGTCTATCGATGTTTAAAAGATCCACCCAATTATTTCCTTGAACTTCATTCTGGAGTACGTAAATAGATATAAGTAACAAATAAATCGAGGCAAAGCTACACCCCATGTTCTGTAGTTTGGAATTCACGATGATCCACTGAAAAATTCCCCTATGATCTCCCTTTTGAATTCCAGTAGCACTCTCTTTAGTAAGCCAACAATAGAATTCTTGTAGTCTGATTTTCTCACGACCATATGTAAACGTTTCAGTACACCATGCGTATTGGAACTGCATTGCTTTAGTATAAGTACTGCCCCTCCTTTTAATACCAGGACATCTTGCCAGCGTGGTGATCGAGAATGTTTTGTGCCTTGTGTAAGTGGAATTAGGAATGGGGCAGAGGTTAATCGTAGTTATTACTTCTTAAGGCGGGGGATCAAGGTGGTGCCACAATTTATCATCGCCAGGTGGAAAGAACTGATATTGGTATTATTACTTGACACTTTTTGGTGATGAGTAAACGTGTCGGATCAAGAACCAAAAGTAATGCAGCTGTTAAAGATCAGGCATCGCTGTTACAGTCTAAAAAAAAATAATTGAAAGACATCTCATATTTACTGCAGAAGGCAATGCAGATATTCAGCTATCTGAGTTTGTGCCGATAGTTTTCGCTGGGACGGAAGTAGCAGCAAGAGATCATCACAAAACTGTACTAGATAAGATTAGTGATTGTTTACGTCTGGAAATATTCAACGAAAAATTGTCTTTCTTAATCACAAGATAGTGATACTTCGTCATGAAAGTGACTTATAGTATCTATTCGGCTCTAAGAACTTACAGGTGTAGATTCATCTAATTCCCACTCGAAACGCTAGTAACCAGGGATGAAGTCGGAGAATAGGCTAGAAGGTTCAAAGATCACGTCGAAAAATATTTTCTGATTATTCATTTCTACCCCCTCCAAGCCTGGAGAGATACGTAGGCAAATCGTAGATAATACTGAATTTACCGCGGCTTAAATTTGATTTGAATAGTAGTTTCATGTTCAACTTGTCACCACTATTAATGTACTGTTTCATTATAAATTGGAAATAATATTATTAGTAGACCTGAATTAGAGCCGCCGTGGTCTAGTGGTTAAGGAATCGGACTCACATGCCAGAGGTTGTGGGTTCGAATCCCGCCTAGCCC
>JAAAKL020000962.1:0-34425 GCA_010016065.2 Carybdea cf. marsupialis auct. non (Linnaeus, 1758) | reverse complement strand
ATTAAAGGCTCTTCCTATTTCAAAAGTTTTAGTTTTCGAGGGCACTCGGAGGGCCTGACAAAATCGGCGTATAAACTTTACTCTCTTGTAGGAAAACGTGTAACTGCTTTTACTAATGTGAAACATTAGAAGTAATGAACAGGCAGCTTTTCCAATAAGGTTATGATCTTTCACCGAGAAAAAGAGAATTGGTCTTGCACCTTTAACGCTTAAAAAAATTCTCATATAGGGATGAAAGCTTAATGCATCACTATAAACTAAAATGTACACTAAACATCTAAAAAATATATAAAGTTGCCACTGGAATTCAAAACGGTAACTCAGGATGTTGAAGTGAATTGTTTCAAAAACAACTTGTCCTTTTCTCTAATCACTATATAATCTTCGAATTGTCCACAAAAAGAACATAGAACTCAATTTTAGACCACCTAAAAAGCCCTCCTCTCAGCCCCCTGTGCCTTAACTTTGTAAAGATAACATTTCAGGGGAGTCGACAATTTTAAACTCCTTTGTTCAAAGGCTCATGCGAAGATGTGATGAAGCTACTAAAGATCAATAGAAACGTAATTTGCTTCTTCTTATCGGCATGACAATAATTAGGTAGGTCTAGTGCGTTTGGAATAAATGATGGATGCCTTTGTGTCAATCTTCAGAGGCATGAAGGTTGTCGATTTGAAACTTCATATGGTACTTGTTGTGATTAGAAAAGTAGTTTATCACTTTGTTAAAATCATATTCTCTCTATTAGGGTCTAACAAGTTCAGTCGCATTTCAATACATAAAAACAGTCACTAAGTCACCCACATATTGTGACTACCATCGTTTAAAAGAGTATCATAAGTTTACTCATCCAAAATCCTTTTCTTGATGGTTAAATAATTGTAAATACAAACATGCGACATTAGCATTGAGAAGGCCACAATTTAGTAATTATGGAGTCACCTCTACAGTCTGCCTCTGCTATATTTTTATGTTAGGTCGTTAAATGACTCCAACGGGGATGGAACTCGTAGCTGAGCGAGTGATTTTAAACAAAAAGACCATGCAGTAACCTCAGAATAGTAACAGAAGAAAATATAGCAGCACAAATTTAAAATCTCTGAACCTTAACGAGATCTTCATCCCTATATGGTAGCGTGTAATAAAGGCGCTTTCTTTTCTGATTTCTAATAATTTCCAATCCCTTATCAAATTGAGCAAACTTATCTACTTGCATAAAGATAGATTTCAATAAATAATACGAGAAAATCAGCATTTTACAGCCGCTTCCTCAACATCAGGGTATGACTGGAACACATATCAATCAAACATGCTTTGCACCACCATTACTCACCAAGTCAGTTCTTACTCAACAGGAATTGCATATGCGTTGCTCATAAAACGATAGTATTTTTGCAGTAAAACAGAAAAGTATTTACAGAGTTCTTACCAAAACCCGAAAATTGATGATTTTTCATGACTTCAAAGATTCTAGGATACATAGGACGCCAGTGAGAGAGCTGCTGACGAGTGGAACAGACAGTTGTCGAGTGCAATTATCTCCTCTTTCAAGGAATTTGGGATCATCTACCAAGTCTTTTCAAGATTGCAACAAAATCTTGTGCAGGTAAGACATGAGTACTAATGTCTACAAATCAATATCGCATTTATAAAGTGTGTAGTTGTATGCAATACTCAATCAACGCATACAGCCTAGGCATCAGCATCAGAGGAGTAGGGGACTGAGGCCTAAGATAACGTTTGATTGTATTTGGGACTTTTTAGGTCCTGCCCACTTTTCAAATATTTGTGGTCTCTGTCTTTTTCCTGCCGGTTTATAAACAATTTACCGTGGTTACGCCACTGTACAAGAGCCTCTTTTGCGTAACAGAAATCGTGCTCAGTCCTCCCTCTAAAGACTACTGGTCATTTAGTAGATTAGTTCCAGTGCTCATGAAAATCTTTACGATTCTGATCCAATATCATGTCACTACTGTCTCCCACTTGCCCCTAGGCAAGCATTACACTTACAACCACAGCTAACGCAGGGTAACAAGGGTAACTAAAGAGGAGTATGTTCTAGAATTAAAGTGACATGGTCACATCCGGTGTCAGGATATTCAACTATACTTATAACCAATCAATTATGATCTTTTTTATCCGTCCATCTTGTACGTAGCACGGAGTCTTCGAGTTGGGCCATTTTCCACTCTTTGCTTTTGTGCGCTATAAAACTGATAAGGTCAAATGTTGCCAAGTTCCACGAAAATGACCCCAGAGCAAACATGATAAGGTCACAACAGATAATGCCACCTTGAGACGATAACAGAGAAGATAAAGTATTCTTAGAGCTAGTTTCATCTACATCTGCAAAAAGAAACCGGCCAAATTGTGCTTCTTCCTGCTCTCCTAAACATCTGTTAGACACAGCGATTTCCTTGATACTCTACTCACAGGCCGACGCACACTGTCTTAAGAATTATCTTCCCAAAAGCTTCCCAATTTTCTTTTTATGCTGCACTATGTTTACGGCTCACTAGCTATAGAGCTATTTATTACAAGGGAAAGGCAAGTGCTTCTGGAGAGAACCACTTATCATCGGTGGTGTAGTCATGGTTACAGTTGCTTCACTTAGGGAACGTTTTGAATGATATGTATATTCCAAAAGGACCTTTGTGTAAGCTGGTGCTTGTCTATTGTGCTAATATAAACTGCTGGCTACATCAAATATAGTTAGGAGGTTGCACGAAGAGTATTTGGAATAATGTACGTCGCATTTTGTTTTTTTGATCAGTATTGACACTTGCTTTGACAACGCTCATTCAATTCTTTGAGCACGACTAAACGCAGCCGAATCTCAAACGCGCTCCTGGGGATCCCTATCTCCTTCACAAGGGTGGAAGGTACTACATTGAGAAACACTGCTTTCACTGACTATTCTGTTGGTTTGTCAAAAAAACACTAAAAGCTCCAAGTTATCAAATCTACTTATTGTTCGAATTCAAAGATCCGATGACAACTTTACACACTAACATTGGGCAGTCTTGCTTCATCTCTTTGTTTATGAAATGGTAACATAATAAAGAAACTCTCTTATTCCTCTGTATCCGGCCATTATATACCGCTATGGGTTTGTAAAGTTCCATACATTGAACAAGAATGGAAAAGGGTTAAAAAGCACATCGCATGTTTGACTAACAAATGGTTTCAAACAACCGTATGAAAATGCAGCACGATACGCTGGACATTCGATGAACTCAGTGCAAGAATCGCCTCAATCATCAGAGCATAGTATAGAGCAAACATAACGAGTTGTTCCCTGGCTAAAGGAAGTAAAGGATTGTCAACTGCTTACAAAACACTCCCTTTTCCAAGACAAAAACCCTCTTGCGAGAGATACAGCAATGGTGGACGCGATGTTATAATCTGTGTCTTGTTAATTACTCTTAAACACATTGACTAGATTGAACATTTTACGTTTTGACGCGGAATCTGGCAATGGTAATTTACGTCAAGAACGCAGACATAGAAACGTGTTCGAAGCTATCTATATTTGAATTTCTTTGTATTGATAGGGACAGTGGAGCCGGGGAAGCGGAGCAATACACACGGATATGAAAGAATGCATTCATACAATCTCCTCGGAGCTACTGTGTTTGAGCATTTATTTGGTTGAATTTGTACACCTAGTTAGGATTTCTATAGATTGACAGTGATCCGTACTTCACGTACACTAACAGGAAATGGGTCGGCAGAATCTAATGATAATTATTTGAAAGTAAATTTGACTAATCCAGCTCCACCAATTCACTCTCTCTCTCTCGTTGGTGATCTCCGAGTTCTATCCTGTATTATTCTTCTACTGGATCACCTCCTAAAATAACTAAATCCCACTTTACTTGAGACCCATTCAATTCAGTTAAGGTTATGTAAATATAACACTATATATCTATGAAATTTCTTTGGATGTTAACCACTTTAAACAAACAATAAGATTTCAATAGTGTACCATAAGAAGCTAAATAAATTCTTCGGCAAATTAAAAATGATATAAAAATCTTGCCCAAAACATCACGTTGACCGATGACTCGTTTTAAGCACACTTAAATACCGCCGTTACCCTAATTAAACAATAAATGTTTATTGCAAATGAAATTCACTGAAACGATATCAACTGTTTAGGACAGCCAACTTTAGCAAAGAGGTGAAAGGCATCAAATTCTGAACAAATCGTAGGCCTGCGCTTGCTGCCTGGAGACTCTCAAAAAGAGGTTTATCATGCAATGCTATTACCTCTGCGAAGATGCACAATACACTCTTGGCATGAATAAACCTTTATTCCAAATTGAGCCGCGATAGAGACACTTTGCCATCCTGTTATCATCTAATAGCAGCAATGAGCAAAATTCACTTGCTACATAACCTACCTCACAATGCTCTAGAGATATGAAATCTTTCCTCAGTTTAGAAGTAGTCTTTTACCCTGAAGTCCATTAATTGGCAATGGCATCTAGAGAAGGATTCCCGTTGTAAAGGATCTCATTCCTTGCTGTCCATATTTCTAATACTCAGCCACTCTTTCTTTGACAGCGTGCGTTACGATCCGGATAAAGAGGCATGCGTGAAGCTAGACTCGTCTTAGACAAATAATTAGTCAAATCCGTACACAACAAAACACTGTGTTTACGCATCATTTGAAAGGTTGTTCCTTCCACAAAGAGTTAGAAAAGAAAGGATACAAACAATAGAAAGAATAACTACGATTTCTGCCGTTCAAAGAGTCCTGCTGTCTTTCCATTGAAAAGGCAGCCAAAGAGCATTCTGTGTTCAGCAATTCCAAGACAAAACAAATCCCTCATCTTCCTCATTAGACATAAACTCCTATGATAATGTTTGCCATGCTAATTACACACAAACAATTGCAACTCCGATAAGGTCCTCTAGCGTTGCCATGGATGCAATACTAGCATCTTATGCACGCACTGGTTTTAACATCGCGTAAAACGAAAGCAACACAACAAGTATTCCCTTGCAAAAAGTAACTACGGTTGAGTATACAGACACATTGACGCAACAAACGATAGATAGCACCTGCCGTATGATATCAAATACCCTAGTTCAATGAGGCACGTATTTGGGAGCGTGTAAATCTATTTTATCATCAACTCTAAAATATGAAAATAATTTCTAACTTTGCAAAACAACTGGGGGCCTAAAGAAACCTCACGACTCCGTGTTTGGGGTTTTTGAGAACCCAGTATTGATATTTTGCACAAATTTAGCCAGGCTATTTTGGCTAAAGGTAGCTTTATTGATGTCTATAAGAAAGACATCAGTCAATCTCAAAGAATAGGATAAAACGTGAGAGATGTAAGTCACCCTACCCACTTCTCATTCTAAGACCTTGGATTTGATTCCCAATTCGTGACGTTGAGCATTAGGTTCCACAAATGAGTAGCAATACCTTACTTGTAATAGTTAAATAAATACTTAAATAGACTATAACGGTTTCAAAAGTTTCTAACATTGAGTACTAGTAGAAGGAATATGCATCCTAGAAATTAAACTAAAATATATTTTATCATTGATGAGAGGATCGTTACTCATCCAAATCATTCTTACAGAAATAAATGTGCATGTAAAATTGACATGTGATATATAAGATCTTTTCGAGAGCAGACGAGTTATCAGCAACTCCATTTTCGGTATCGAGATGTTTCATGAGTTTTTTTTTCGTCAATCTCAAAATTTATTTTCTGCACCATGTGTTTATATTTGCATAATGTCATAAAGTCAAAACGTTAACCTGTATAAATGTCAAAATCATTATTTCTGGTCTTCTATCGACTAATACGTAAACAGCTGCGGGTAATGTTTTGTAACTCAATTTGCAAGCTGGGGAGGGACGACCTAAAATTCATTATATCAACTCATTATTTTAATTAAAAAATGATGGTATAGTCAAATGAAAATCAGTGTCTTAACAATTTCTATGTCTTCAGTAAAATTTACTATCGAAGTTCAAGTTATGTTTGTGTATAACTAAATATCCCTGTAATTTCTACGAATGTTATACGGTTTACACATATGTTAATATTTCAGTAGTCTAACGTATGGAAATAATTAATTGTTAAAGCAGATTGACGATACCAAAACGTTTGCCAGACATGTCACGTTGACAAGTGGCTTTGTAACACATAGCCTCAAATCCTGTGACATTTAAAACCACACACATGTACGCAGTTTAGTACTTAAGGATGATGCTAAATCAACACCGAAGTTAGGTTCTACGAGAATTACGCTTGCAAGGTTACAAAGGGGGCTATTAAAGGCTCCCCTTACAGACTTGTAGCAGAAAACGTCCGAATAGGATATGCGTTAATGACTAAAAAAGTATAGTCATTTATGATATGACGTGCATTTGTTTTGCAATGAAATATATAGAAATCCAATGAGTTCTAATAACTTAATGTTTATAAGTTGCCACTGAGTAATTCGCACCTCCAAAGGAGACAAATCTGTCTTTGTACAATTGACTTATTTATTATATATTGGATAAATATATTAGTAAATAAACAACTGAATATATCAGACGATTTGTTTATAAAAGTAAATGTGCTGCTGAACTCTGTGGTAACACTAAACCATTTTGTTGATAAATTTAGAACACAGGGTCATTGTTTACTCTCTCACTTACGAGGCACCTGTAACACCAGTTTTAACCATACATATCAGGGTTCAGGGAAAACAGATCTGGTGTGATTCAATTCACGGATGAAATAAATTTTTACGTAATGCAATACGCTGCAGTGCGCTAGAGGGACTGGACAACGGATTCTAAATCTAAGTTTTGATGCTAAAAAATTACTGATTCAGTGGGCTCCATCGATACGAGAGTTGATCACAACATGAGTCGAAAACTTTTGAAAAATGCGTTTCGAGAGATACTTCTCCCATCGTCAGATTGCCGCTTGTTCAGCCTTCTAGTCGCTGAGATAACAACAAATGCAAAAATGTAAGCGTGTTCCCTTTTTGGCCAATGATCGGATTCGCTTTGTGTTGTCCGTTATTATCATATTGTAGGAAGATTCTGCACCTCTTCTTGAAAGAATGTTCTTTCTCGGTGGCCAATGAAAGTAAAATGAAATATCATTCTAGAGTAAAACCTTTGTCTTAGTCTCCTGGACCTCAAGAAACAAGACAATTGTTACTGTAATGATCGATGATGGAGACAGCCATTGGAAATACACAGTCATATCGTTATATCAGAAATTGAGGTCGTAATAGGTAGACGTCTAGAGAAGTTGACTCTGTAAACCATATATAGGGGATTGAATTCCAGAATAATGCCGAGGCTTTCATGGACTGTACTGTAGCTGTTAATTACTGTAACAGGATTTACAATTTTAATTTGTTATAATGCCAACATAGACTGTAAATATTGATGTAAAGACAGTACTGTCTTGATGTTGCCCCAGATGATTAGCGGTAATTTTTATATCATCTGGAGGACCTAACTATCATTGAATGTACGCAGTTTAATGGAAGCGTACAAGTAATGTATCTTGTTCAGCACCTATTACAAAATAACTGTGGGTACTTGTTTCTATTTGAAAGCAAACCGAAGGAGACAAAATATGCCCTGAAATACTGACATAGCTTCCTATCAGATTTGTTCACTGTATCAAAAACTAGTTTACACCGCATAATGTGCTCGTAGAACACAGTCCCGTTTACTCGATAAATGTAGAAACGAGTCAAATCAGCTCCGAAATAAATAAGGTGCCACATACGTTCTTGTCTTTGCCTCTAACTGGAACAGGTCTGATTATGTTGCGCATGCGTATGAGCGTCGGCAAGTCATGCGTGAAAGAGTACACAACAGAGACGGTCGTCATCATGTATTCAATAAGCCTCTTGTACACATTTCTTTTACATCCCATTGTATTCGTTTCTAACGTTCAAACGGATACGTGGCCTCTTGCTGTTTCAGCGCATCCGAATGGAAACGGATCCGTTTCCAAGTGAAAACGGAAGTAAGTGCCGGTGTAAACGTAAGCCCTATCATAGCTTTTATCATTAGGAAACATTGCAGAAATTAAAGAGCAGGATAACACCCCTCTATTTCTTATGCCCTTTCTAAACGTAATTAGTACAAAGTGACAAGCTGACGATACTTTGGATTACTGTGAATCTATGGTTCATGTGGCAATTTTAGATCGGGACAAAACAAAAAATATCTTGGTTTATGTTTACTTCAGCTTCCAGTAATTTTCTTACGTTTTGGGGCATATCTGATACACTCTTTAAATCTTTGTTTGAAACTTAAGATATGATGGCCCGACATTATTGTAGCCGTCACAGTAGAACGTCCCTGATTGTTAGACAAGTTTTTCCTGGCAATATCTTTAATATAAGCTCGAATGCATCATCCCTCTTTCTATAGATATTATGGTAACTGATGTGTTCCCTCCCCTTCGTTCTATACTGCCTACAATATCGAAACAGTCATGAGTCAAGTTAGAATACACGATTGTGTAGGTAGATTAGACCGTAATTGCTGTTTCAATTAGGGATTAGATAGCACTCCAACAAAATTTAATTTGTCTTGAGCCTACTCTCTTGACTGATCCTTTGACACATGATTCCTTACAACAACTATCACAGAAGAATAAGCCTGTAAATGAAATTTCTCCCAGTAGTAGACAAACAATTCTAACGAACTGAAATAACTCCGGCAAGCAAAATCTTCTTTTACATGCATTGCTTTCTTCTTCACTTACTTCTTCAATAAAAGCCTCTAGTCCCTCAACAGTAGTTCGCATTCTTGTGTATAATTTACGCATGTTTAAAATATTTTTATAAGTAGGGACATGCGCTACTTTGTGGACATGATTTGATTCAGTCTAGTACTTGGAAATGGTGTAGTTGCGCAGTAGATTTCAGTTTTAGCAGATTCATATTAGGGAAGTGTTTCCATATTGGTTGCAAAAGTATAATTATAGAGAAGAATTATCTAGGAATTAATTCATTGATTGGCATGCAGCCTTCACCACGTGATTCTGAGAGCCGAGAAATTACATTGACATGGAATTAATAGTGTTAACATAAGCAAAAGTCAAGAGAAGGTGAGCTCAGGGCCACATTACGTCTTGTTTAGGAAAAACCGACCAACAAATGGAGAACAAGCCAAAGGATGCTGTTTCAATAGCAGTTTTGAAAGAGAACCTGGTGCAGGTCAAGGACGTAACTACCATAATACCAGGGTCAATCCATGACACAAGTCTAGAGAAGGAAGTCTAAAATTCGATGGTAATCAGTTTCCAGGTTCAAAATAGGATTATCGAGCGTTTTAGAATTTGTGAGATGGATCAAATAGGACCCAAACTGGACTTCGCATCGTCATAATGGTAAGTTCGTGACTATAACATGTCATGAGGAACAGTTGCCTATTTTACAAAAACTTCTAAAGCCGAAGATACCGAAGTTCCACTGTAACGTGCTGAAGTGGCTGGAATTTTTGGATTCCTTTGAGAATTCGGTCCACTTGAATCACTACTTGAGCAAATTCGATAAGTTTAATTATTTTGAATGTCTTTTTGAAAATGGAGGCAATGTGTGGTATCTCGTTTCCTAATGCTAACTATAAATCACTAACAGTAATGTCCGGAGGTTCTGGTTCGGAGCAGAGTGTGACTCTGACCACCATCTAGCTGCCATCACACTCACTACACGGTTGAAGAAAGTAACTGGTGAGACTAAAAAAATAAATGGTGCTTTGAAAAGTTAAAGGAGTTATCTGAAGAGTAGCAAAGAAAGGTAAAAGGAAGTTTGAGATAGCACCAAAGAAATGTCAGAATGTTGAAGAAAGATGGAACAAGCCAAAAGTGGTCATTGGAATGAGTGCCAAAGAAACGTTTGATCAGAAAAAAAGTAAAAGAGCAAAGAACCTATTGGTAACTGATGAATTAGTATCAAATATAGAAGGATGACGTCGATGGAAAAACATAGGCACAGAAGAAGGAAGGAAAGAGTACAGACAATTGAATAATGAATTAAGTAGAGAGACAGAGAAGGCAGAAGAAATGTGATGGAATAGAAAATGTAGGGAATTGGAAGTACCTGGAAAGACAGGGAGAACGCATTTTCTGTACAATGATGTAAAACAGGTGACCGAGAGAAAGGAAAAGTAAAGAGGATGCAAAGCAATTAAGGATAGGGCAATCTCACATTTAACGTAAAGAACATTTGATGGTTTTATAAGCTTCACCATTTACAGAAAACCAACTTTGTGTTCTCTAGAGATTCATGATACTCGATGGCCATCTGCTGATATGAAGGATCTTAAGTTCTCACCAAAATGCCTGCCATAGGGGAATCTGTAGTGCAAAGTATGTGTGACATTGAGTACAATGAAGAAATGAAATTTGTCTTGCTGAGCAATTTAAAAAGGAATTTCTGTGAAGTATGGGAAGATTGAATTGAAATAACATCTTTTACAAAACAAGGAAGCTTGAAACTTTATTTTGGAAAAAGGAAACCTAAAAAATTCTTGTCGTAATCAAAACCAAAACCCTTTGTGACATAACGTACTGAACTTTGTGACGTAACGTACATAGCTCACATTTTGATGTTGAAAAAACGAGAGAATTGCACGTTAGCTCATTAGTTAACTCTATGATGTAATTCTATGCCTTGAACTTAAAAATTCATCGTTATATCATCAATAAATATAAATACATCCGCCGTGGTCTAGTGGTTAAGGAATCGGACTCACATGCCAGAGGTTGTGGGTTCGAATCTCGCCTAGCCTGATATAAAGACTATCGGTTGGTGAAGGCAACAGGAGGAACACCCCTGTAAATGTGCTCTCTCCCCCCCAAACATTGCTATCTCTGGCTGAGCAACAGGCTACACTCGAAACCGAGTATGTCACCAAAAAAACCACAAAAAACATCCCCAGTCTTCCTTTGTTAGAAACAAACCATGGCCAAATCTCTGCATTTTGGAATAATTTCACAGCTACGTGGTCACTGTTCATGCAATCAACATGCTTAAAGTACAACCCAAGCTAAACTCATTAAACCTTGCAAAACTGTTTAATCTTTTAAAAACCCCATAAAATCTTGCTGCATGACTGATATGATTTCCCATCTAATTGCAACAAGCCCTTCTTCCATGAGATATGGGAAGAAACGTCCAATAAATTTACTCTAAATATACTTTAAAGTAATTCGATGATAGCAAACAGTGTAATAATTCTAATTCTAATTCTATACAAGCCAATATTCAGTTGAGAACAGGCTCTCCTGATACGTTTTGGAAACAATTGGTCTCCTACTTTATGGCATTACGTAAATCAAAAAATTGCAGGATATTTTAAGGCACATATGTAAATTAAAATTTCCACAACCCACATCAACACTCATGGCCTTTTAATTATACTCAACAGGGTCTGCTCAAAAATAAATCATACCATTTTTGCAAAAACAATTTTCATTTTTCTATTTGCGAGAACATATGCTCTTTTAGTGATGACTTTACACCTGCCTAATTTTAACATATTCTACTTCTGGTCATTGATTGTCCTTTGCACTAATATAAGTGTTTTTTTAATGGATGCCCACCTAACTAAAATGCTCTGTATTGTCTATTCGTAATTTAAAGATTTGTTTTTATGGAAAAAGCCATTTTGATTCCACTTTGGAAGAGTTTAGCGTGATCACCACCTTCCATTTCAGACGTGCTAAAACTTTTTAACAGTGTTATCAAAATTTGCTATATTAGTGCTCCATCGCTTTCCCCTAGGCCCAGATGTATAAAAGTATATAGAGCACGAGCTAGCAACTATGTAGGCCCCTTCTATGTTTATAGGAGGTCGATCTAAAAATAAGCAAGGTTTATATGTATCATCAACCTTGTGTTATGTATACTTCTAGATCGATCTAAATAGACCGAGCTGAAGTGAATGATAACCCATAAAGCTGCAAGCGGAAGGTCAATACTCACATGGTTCAATGATAAATAAAATGGTATGCTATAATTTCTATTTAGATAAATGAGGCAAAAGTAGGGCTTGTTTTGTCACCTTTAAATCCTCCGAATCAGATCATTCGAAGGGAAACGCTTCGTCTGCTTAAGTTAGTGTGAGTGATAATCGACGTCATGTCAAAGTTAAAAGTGCCTTGTGATCAGCGAGATATACCGAGATTTAAGATCAAATCCTATGTCCTATTAAAGATATAAACCTCTGTATAGATACACACTTGTTGACAATGTCTCATATATTGAATGCTCGAGGGTATTATAAATACAAATGTTTTAAAGACAGGCAGAGTTAAAATGGCAATGAGACAAATGTTGTAACAGGTAGTTTTATGTTAACACTTGTCGATAGGCTACTAGAAATATAATGAACGTCTGCTTACAAAACCATTCTTACATCTCGTCCACACTCAACCGGATAAATTTGAAAACGTAAGTTTAGGTATTAAAAAATGTTCTCTGTCCACACACTGACCAAGATAAAATTGTTTGCGCTTTGGTTTTCCGCATGCGGACAATAATATAGAACTTTCCCGCCAAATATTGAACGAGATGAGTTCCACAGCTTCGTGAAATGGCTTTCCTTAGGTCTTTGAGTTGGAAAAATTCTTTGAAGTCTACAGATATCTTTCAGCAGTTGAAAATGGCAGACGAAGAGGTCACAGCAGAGTTATTTTATTCTACTTTGAGTTATGTGAACAAATTTGCCATACTGTCGGGCATTGAGATAGCAAAACTTTCGGGATCACATACTGATCTTGGAGAGATCAGGTCCACTACTCCTGATTCTTCCATCAGTTGGAAAAGTACCATCACAGAAAAAACTTTTCAAAATCAAGGCAGAGACGACGTATTGCCTTCCTGTGTGCTGCAAGAATGACGGTCCTTGCTGAATTCAAGACTAACGGGCCATAAGCAAGAACAGCAAGCGCCAAGTTTCAAATGAGAGTCAATAAATTACACCTGCACAGGAGGTTCTGTTGAACAATTTGTCGCTGTTCATGCCAAATTTGTCACTTTTCAGGGGCTTAATATGAACTGCGGGCCCAGTGGCATTGGAAATATGGAGTAAATCAGGGGCTTTTAGCTACAGGGACTACGGGTAAAGTTTGTAAGCTTTGTAAGAAGGTAAACAAACTGCGTCAAAGGGGTTTCCTAACTGACTGTACCTCACAACGACAACTGATTGTCGTTACCGAAGGTGATTCAAAAGGTCTTTCAAGCGATCGCTTCCTTTCTGACAATTTTAACTTTTGCCATTGATTCTACAGCCAGCTTCGGCAAGTAGGCCTGATTTGGGGTTATTCATAATTGGTATCAATTAATGTTTCAAGTAACCCATGCTCCTCAACAACTTGAATTAAATTTTTTGAACATAAAAATTGAGTCTAAAGGTCAGCTTCACACCATGCACTTGTTCTGCCAGGTCGAGGAAAGAAGTGTCTCATTTGGTAAGGTTGATTGTGTATTGCTGGTCTTCTGTTATCCATAGATATTAATGATTGTCGTAAGTTATTTCGTAAGCGTTGATATACAAATTCGATAGCACCAAAACAATGTTCAACTCCAAATACGCGATCAAGTACGATAATATTGTCAACAGCATTGTAAGTATCATGTTGGCCACTATCTTGAATTTGACAGAGAGATACTTTCTGAATGTGAAATACTGTAAATTATGTGATATACTGACGTCAGCATATTTAAAACGCACTGATTACAAAATTTTTCCCGTTCACACTGATACAAGAAAGTTGCAATTGTTCCACTCTGGTTTTGTAGATCTTTTGTTACTAATAAGAGTGGTGTAGTGTGGGCGGAAGCCGTAACCGAAAAACTAAAGTTCCGTTTTAAAATTATCCGGCTTAGTGTGGACGAGGTCGTAGGTCACTAGGTCTAAAGTCATGAGGTCTTACGTCACGAAGTCTTACGTCAAGAGGTCTTACGTCAAGAGGTCTTACGTCACGAGGTCTTACGTTGCGACTAAGGCAATAGGCAGTGGAAATATTTGGTAATTCATTACTTTTGGATGACTGATATGATTCGCAGCAGTACTCGAAACTAAAATACACGCATAAGAGGTACCAATCAGCAACAGACGAGTAGTTTCAATGGCATATATTCAATGAATAAAGCCTGCATTTATTTCGCTGCAAGTACGTTCAGAAATACATGTGATAATCCCTATACTCGAAACGATACCTTGATCTATGACAAATACTTCACCAACGTCCTGTTTAAAATAATGAACACGGCATATCTAATTTTGAGCACGGCTTGCACAATGGTCATTACGCATCGGTTCATGATTTCTTTCCTTTTCTAAACATCCCGTCGCAAAACTTCAAGGGACTCAACTTCCTTACGCATCAATCTGCATCCATCATTACCTGCTGGTTATTTACTTCTTTGCATGAATCGAAAATTAACTTTTGATATGCGTTCTCCTTTCTCTTGCATCGCACAAATCGATTAATTCTGCCATGCTTGTAACTCGTGAGTAATGATCTGTGATTGTGCTATGTCTAGGTAGACTGATACTGATCAGTACAGGAAAAAATAAAGATTTCCCCTTAGCAACATAGATCGAGCTAAGGTAGATCAATCCATGAAAGCATTTATGAAAATTGTACAGTGTGAGTTGCCTTGCCTCTTTAGCTCAATCTAGGGTAAGACTGTTTTATATATTAGGCCCTTGGCCTAAATGAAAGTGGACAGCAGGTGGCCGTTCTGTAGAGGTTAGACTGTACTACAAAAATTCTGGAAAGAAAATTACGGTAGGAACCAGCAACTGGCAACAGAGATGACGGAACGGTGGTACGAAAAATCGATTGACCTGCAAAGTATTCTAAAATAGGCGAAGATAGAGATTTGTGCGTATTTATAGTAATGGATATTATCTGCAATTGCATTGTTTTTGTGATGTATCAAAAGAAGCACGTGACACGTATTTATCTGCGATTTGAGGAAGAAGGGAAGCTAAAATCTGAGCTGATACATTTTCAAAAGATTGGCCCTGGTGAGACAAATTTCCTTACCAAGACTTAAATTGATGATAGCTCCCGTTCGCATTCGTTCTCCGAAATAGAACTACAGTTATCTTATAGAATAGTAAGGAAGATAACATCCTCTGATTTAGCATGCATCTTATATTGGTTACAGAATCCGACGTCAAAACTTGTGCAGAAAACATACTGAGGGAAATTCGAGAGGCTAAGGAAATTTACTTTCTACCTATGTTAATACTGCAGATAATCTAGCTAAACTCCCAAATCTTCAGCATGCACTTGAGGAGTTTGTTGAATTCAGTCTGTGCTGGCATAGTCCTTTATGGTTGACCAGCTTAGATGTTAATTGGCCGGAAACAGGTTAGACGCACCAACAGAAGAGGATGTTTCCTTCTTAGAAATAACAGACACGGCGAATAGAGATCAATCAAGTAAGCAAGTGTTGAAATCTGTTCTCCCTTTAACGTCGAGGTTGATCGGAATTCTACTCATATGAAGCTGCTGCTCATCGAAGCTTAGCGCGAGCGTTATTTTAGGGAGTTTTAGATCAGAGGATCAGGGCAGGATTGGACGAGTTCACTCACAGCGCACCTTTCTGCGGATATAGGTGGGAATCTCTATTTGAACACGCTGTAAACGTAGAAGTCCTGAGACAACTTTTATCGAAAATTTGGTCGTGCAGTGAACGAGTATTTTGTAAGTGTACTTCTCAAAATTTTCCTGAACGCCTTTCATTTCATCTAAAAAATGAGTCAAAGAAATTTGTTTATCTGGAAGAAGAAACACGAAAAGTGTCTGATAGTGAAATTGTTGTTGGTGGAATCGCATTTTCCACGGTCAAACTCAAAAGAGAGAGGATAGGATTGGAAGGGTGAAGCTGACCGCCATGGTGCCCTTGCAAGCCACACATTTTGAGTTTCTGACAGGGTAGTCAGAAATAGGATAACAAAACTGCTTGAAAAGTACAAGGAAAATAATGATGTTATCTGTCAACCTTAATGAATGTGCCAAGCGAATGATGTCATCCTTGGCAAAAGGAAACTCTGTGCGGTATTCATCGTCCAGAAGGTTATCCACGACTAACCAATTGCAGTTCCAGTATTGATATACTGGTGCTCCTCTTTCATTTTGGTCTATAAACAAAACCAACTCGATCTAATCAATCATATTATCTGCGTAAAGCACAGCAGCAAGTTGATTAACAGCCATCTTTGTTTACGAGAAAACTTGAATTTGGCTTAGCACATCTGAATGCATTTTAGAAAAGTAAAGGAGTTAAAATTAGATTCTTTCGCAGAAAAATACAAAAGCGAGATAGACATAATGATGCTTGTCTGTCAAAGTTTAATCCAATATTTGAAAAATTGCATGATGCTGGTGAAGGCAAGGATATCCTTAGGAGAGCGTCATAATGTTCTCTTCAAGTCATACAGGTTGTGAATAGCAAATATAATCTGTGAAAGTTCCATACTTTTCAAGAGTCCTCAATTTCGATGTCCTTCCTTGCAACATACCCTACTACATACAGTAGTACCATTGTAGTGTCATTAGAGTATGTACTAGTGTCACTGTTCTCTAAGTCAGAGAGATTATCTACTTCTGTACACAAGTCCTCATTTAGGGTAAATGAACACATCTCAAAATTGTGCCTTCTATCCAATTTATCACAGAAATTTGCACTTTCATGCAACTCCAACAAGAGCATTGCATTAGAAATGCCTTTCCAAATTATCATTGTCATTTGTATTCACCTCGTTCTGGAGGTGGACCAAAGCTAGGACTGTTGGACGTAGGTTTTAAGTAACTCATAGTCCCATGATTCTGACAGGATCTATACTAACTCAAGCCTATCAGTAGCGTTTGAGTTTTAGATATTCATAACACGAGAAAAAAATTGGAAATGTTGGAAATGAACTCAATATTAGTTTTCTTCATACATTTCTGCTTTTATATACTGTTGTTCTCATTTCTATTTCAACAAGCATTCTCTGATAATTGTTGCCACCGTCGTTTAGAATTTGCTCAATTGATACAGGCCTGGATTTAAGATTGCTTACTTTTAACTTTTCCAACTCACGTCATACCACTTTGCGCTGTATTTGATGACTGTGCAGTAAAAATGCAAGACAAGACCTCAGGAAAAGTTTTAGGTTACAGACAGTTGTTAGGACATGTATAGGTATATTTGTTGTCATGCAGCGTTCAACTAAGAAAAGAGACCCCTCAGAACAGCAGAGATTTTAGAGCTCATGATAATAATTTACAACTATGGCGTCCACATCTTGGACATTGTCGTGTAGAAAGGCTTAAATTGGCCGTAAGAAGGGAACTGCGTACTGGAACTGACTACATCAGTGGAGACAGGAATGTACCAAAGTGCATACTGTAGAAACACCTGTCCAATCAAAAGAAGGCATCTCTTCAAGGGACAAACTAGGATTAGTGCATAATAATGTTTGTGGCCTTCCCGTGAACGATCACCTTGTCCCCGTAGGGAGGCTTTTTGCCACTTGATGGTCCCAAGAGCTATGCTGGCGGGTCCGCCAACACGCACTGCGCTAGAGCGGCGGATCATGACCTGAAACTATCTACGAAAATTTCCAGCACAGAGAATGCCACCGGTTTTTGTTGGATTATCGGATTGACAAGACCCAACCGCACAGCCTACAGGTAGGGATTATGTGTCTAACATGCTACTACCCAAACGCCAACGCAAATACAAAGTACAACAACAGAGATTGACAACGCTTCACACAGGAACATACAATTATTCCAGGCGACACCAAGCTCGCCGACCTAGGAAGTTAGATAGAAGACATCAACTGCAATATAATTGGCATCAGTGGGATGAGAAGACCAGACGAGGAAATCATTGAACCTCAATGGATAATTTGAGGTTAGTAGCACCACCTGAAGATTGGAAAAGTATAGTAGACTGTAAGAGGGTTTTCAAACAATAACGTGACGAATACGGAAAAATTAACAAATATAAAGCTGGAATGGTAGGACAGGGATTTTCTCATAAATATGTAGTTGACTATGGAGAAACCCTAGCGCCAGTTGTGCATCTTAACATATTACGAGCTGTAATTACGTTGGTAGTACACAAGAAGATGCACGTCCACCAAATGGTATTAGAAATAGCTTTCCTAAATGGAAATGGAAACTTTAAGCAATTTATTAGGGCTTCATTGCGTGCGTGGGGGTGTTGACGCAAGCACAAGTCACCTAGTGATTAACATTAATGTTTGTGCTGGTGCCACCTATACAGCACTCGAGAAAAATGACAATGCAAATGACTTCAAAGAGTACTTTGAAATTTATCATGTAAATAGACTCTGGACTTTAAAACATTAATAGGTTATACTGATTTGCAGTTTTATAGTTGTCGTTGTAGCCTTGATGGATGTGAATTCCCGGAGATTATAACTTGTGACTATAATCCGACGGAGTGTTTGTTATTTCTTTTGCTGTGCTACGGTTCGGCTACAAAGACATTACACTCAACAGATATGACACCGAAGGAAGGAGATGTTTTTTCTTGTGAAGGTTACCAAGAAGAAGGCAGAGACTAGGAAAGGTCGGGAGGCTAGTTTCGTGTTTTCTTGGTGGTCACGCACTGTTTCGTGACAAGTGTTCTTTTAGAATGCAAAGCGGTAATTGTCCGCTGTTATAGATCTTGGATCAGCTCCAATGGCAGGCCATTTACGTCGAAGCCTCGCTTTGACACTGGAAAGTGAGTAGCGGAGCGTAAGGGTGGTTAATCATTCGGGGGTTTCAGATATGTATGAACGTAGTTTCGTATTATACGTGCTTTAATTTGATTGGACAGTACTTTAGGTTTTTCTCTCTCTCTCTTCATAATAATCATGAGAAATTTATGTACCGATAGTAGTGAGGTTGTGCCCTAGTAGGCGAAAAAAGGACTTACTACATCAGCTGATTAAGAAAATTGGATTGGATCTTTACTGGAGCATTTTCTCGCGCTCTAACATCCGAGGAACTAGCGTCAATGAGCGCTTAGTATCATTAGCTAGTGCCAAGAAAGGATGGTAGAATCCACACTGTTGTTGTTTATACTGCATCAGTTGGGTTAGAAACAGACTGGATGCAGAAATGTACCAGTTCTTTTCGCCCACTATTATATTGGACATATGTTGACGACTATTTCGCCATAGTCTAGGGACCATATTGAACCTTATTCTTGCCTTTATAAATTCGCAGTACAGTATTAACATTCACTTTGCACAAGAGATTGAAAACTCTTAGATATTTCCATAACTCGTTCACTGTATATGTTGTCAGCCAATTCGTTGTATCGCAAACCTACGTTTATTGGATTATTTACTTGTTTTGACAGTTTTATTCAGCTCGAGTATAAGAAAGGTCTCCTCTATTTCATGTTTCATGTTAGTTTTAATGATTTTTCATCAGTTTTTAATCAGGAACTGTTGAATGTTCATTCTGTTGTACGTAACAATAGGTATCCGACTCTGTTTGCAGAATAATGTGCCAACAAGCTTTTATGTAATGTGGTTACACTTACCGCTGCCATTTATTCTAAATGTGGTATCATTTTGGTAGTATCCTTTACCAGCGTTCACTCGTTGCACATTTTTACCTAAGTTAAGAAACTGTGTTTCAGTGCTTATCCCCACGTTAAGATAAGGTTTGTTTTTCGTCCTACTCTCTTCCCGGTCAAAGATTCAACATCAAGGGTGCTCTGATCAGGCGTCGTTTATCGGTTTCGTTTTGGATGCTGTAGTGCAGTGTAGTTGGGTCAGGCAATCCGACCGTTTCATAGGCTTCTATCGTACCACTTTGGTGTTTCTGCTTTGACTGAGACAAAATAATCTAGCCGTCCCTTTTCCAGTAATCGTTCCCACTCTAGTGATTGTTATAATACATTTTCTGTGGATAATTTCGATTTTCTAACTACGGCTAACTCTGAGTTCGGAAAGAAAGCCTTATTTTCTCTATAGTAAAACCTGCTCTAAACTTAACCCAAAGCTCTATTCTTCTGTTGATGGTAGATTTTTGTTACGTCTTGAGTCGTAGTCTTTTTCGGAGCTACGTTTCGAGAGATACTTCTCCCATCTTCAGGCGCTTACTATTCTCCCTTTGGGACCATTACGTTTTTGCTGTACTGTTGTATTGTATTGCGTTTTTCGTTTAAAGTTTGCTACGGTTTGTTTCTGTTATTCTTTGATAATGGTATGAGATACATCGAAACCTCGGAAGAAAATTATGTCCTTGTCGAATTTGAAACTATTTTTTCCACTATGGTCTTGTTAAGTTCTCTTCGCTGGATCCGTTTATTTATTATTAGACTAAGATTTCCACCTGGCCAATCAATTGAGATATTTATTAAAAAGTAAAGCTATTCTATTGGAGTATCAAGGCGTGTTTCACCTCAAGAACCTGGTACGCCTATCCATAGGAACCAATTCAGCAGCACAATACGCATGTGAGTTATACGATAGAGGTAAAGGTATTCCCATACTCTACTGCTGAGTGTAGGGGATGTATTATGGTAGAGAATCACATGGCCTTACCCACAACATCGTGAGGTAGCAGGGCCAGTTCCTTTCCTTGCCTCCTTTCATTCTCTGGCTGATGCCAGGTACCAATTTCCTGCTGGGTTCACAGTAGGAGTGTTCAAATTGAAAGCCGATGGTGGACTCGAATAATCAACTTTCTGCTTTCTAGACCAACTCTCTATCGACTGAGCAAACACGCCTCGTTTTATTAGAAGGCTGTTCGTAAATAGGGATATGCATTAACTTGTTGAAATCATAGATCTGAATAAATAAAAAATGAATGATTTAATTCAGCCCAATCGGCCTACTTCAAAATGATGCAATTTTTTTAAGCAGCAGTTTTCAGTTTTGGCAGATTCCTTCTAGATAAAAATTTCCATATCGATTGTGAAAGTATGACCAACTCTGAAATATAAGAAAAAGCGGGGGATTGATATATTGATTTTGAATGGATACTCGAGAAAGTGAAAATGTCACCACCGGGATTCGCACCCATGGACCCACGCATTAACGGCGTGCTACCCTACCAACTGAGTTATGTGACACCTCATAATCAACAGACTCTTTAGCCAATGCCTTTTGAGAATAATCTTATATTCTCGTTCCAAATAGTGTGACTTCACAAATCTCTCCTGGCAATAATCATCAATGTCTCAAGTATGGTTAAAAATTCGAATCACCCCCAATGAGAAAGGGAACTGTTGTGTATTTCTATACTTCTGTACTACCACATTGTTGTATGTTTGCTACGTAATTGGATATTTAAATAATTGTACAGTTGTTGTTATTGTGCATCTTAATCACATATAAAACATCATTTGAGTTGCAATTAAATTGTTTTCTCTGGGTTATAGCTTATTAGTTGCAGTATAGGTTCCATCGTTCTGTTTATGGCCATGTTGATTTACGAAGCATGCTTTCCATGAACTCTGATTGGATGGACTTGATGACGCCTAGCACGTGATCGCAAATATTAAAGCTTTCGGTCTACTTCTTTTGTCTATCGCGCGCTCTGAGACTGCAACTAACACTATCTTAACATGCATGCGCAGACCATTGAACTCTATACGGAAGTTCTATATCGAGTCCAATGGCCCAGACGCGGTGGATCGCAAAAGATTTAGTGCGTGACAAAGAGCTCTTGAATGGAAATGGGGCTTCAGCCAGTACTCCTCTTCCTGAAGTGCTGAGAAGGGTATCCAACTGTCAATAAGAGTCTAGTATCACGAAAGTTCCAAAATTTCGTCACTAGAGGGCTGATGTGTGTCTTTTAGGATACAGATTGATTTTAAAATGTTCATTACGTAATCAATACGTAAAACCCAATTTTGGTCGTAGCACAGATGACTTTAGCTGATAATAGAAACCGTGGTCTAATGGATAAGTAACTTATTCCTGAGAAGTAAGAAACTGTTTCTTGCCTTCAGTTCAAGAAAGTCAGGGATCGATCGATCATATCCATGAAAGGCCATCGATGACGTTAGAAAGGGTATACGGTCTTTGGCCACTATACCGGATTACTAGCATATCGGGTTACTTTTCATACCGGATTGGTGGTTTGTTTACGCTACAACGAGACAATCCGATATCCGATAAAGCCATGAATCCGATACAAAGTCACTCCGCTGTGGAAAGGAAATTCCACCCGTTCGGAAACTCACAGATGTATTTGGCTGTTGACCAGCTTGACAGCGTTTTACGGCCGTAGATAGCGGTATGAAAATATCGGAGTTAACAAAGAAGCCCATAAGTTTATCTTCCATGCTCAATCAAATTTCCGGCATAAAGTAGCATACCTGATTATAGTTTTGCATGCTAGACGTCCGTACTGATTTATCACCAGAAATGCATTTCAAATTAAATTTTGAGCCAAAGAACCCTTAAAGATATAAAAATTTTATAAAAGGAGAACAATATAAGGTAAGTACTGAAAATGTCTATTGTGCTGTCAGTTATTCTAAATAGGGCAACTCGTTCCGTTTACGTTGGGCGAGAAACTGTCGCATCTTCTGAACAAGTCTGCGGCTTTCCATACAAGAAAGCCACGTGATTAAACCATAGATCTGAATAAATTTATTCAGTAATTAAAAAGTAATTTATTCAGGTCTATGATTAAACCTTATGATTCATCGTATCGTTTAACCTGGCCATAAGAAAAGGAAAAGTTCAAGAATCTAATACCAACTCATTAAAGTAGAGCAACGAGGAAATGAAGAGATGTCTTTAGCTTGACTGGAAACTGAGGACAAAAGTGCAGGGGGGGCTCGTTCATACAGAGACTGACCAACTAACTTCAGTAAACAGTAACTCTATCAAACAACTACCTAGTCAGTGCTGATGTGCAATTAAAGAACAAAGTCCATGAAAAAACTCAGAAAGATTAGCGATCAATCTCATTCAGAACACATCTGATTCTGTTACAAAGTTAATAAGTAAGGCGGCATCAGCATTCTTAACAGAAACGCAATATTTAATAAATGATTTCATCACTCCCGTACGCATACAATTTGTCTTTCTAGCACAACCTAACAACTATAATTGTTGAAATGCATTTCTCACGAGTCCACCCCCACAATAATCACCACATGGTTAAACTATACTGGCATAAGATGTCAAACAAAAGATTAGCTAAAGTGTGTCAATCTGTACAAAAAATTCAGTAATTAACGAACTAATGAAAATTACAATGGCCACAATGGATCGGCACATAGCTGGAGAACCATTGCAATTGGAAGTGCAATTACGACATCCACTCTGTACAGAGCGATGGGGATTTAAATGCTGTAAGAGCCGCGTGTTATAATTCTTATCTTCCTACACCTCTCTTGTTGTTCTTAAGTCAACAGGGATCTTGCTAACTACCTTGCGTCCGTAAACCATTTGACGAATCCGACTTATGCGATTTAGGCGCAGTAACATATTAAAACTATTCCGAATTTATACCCTTTGATGTATAAGCGCTCCCCCTCTGGACGCTGAGAACCCATTCCATGGTGCAAGAGCGGTGTGGATCCAATTTAACGCGCCCTGTGTAGAGGTAAAATTGTTCCGGTCAAAAATTTAGAAATAACAAACTTTTCTTCAGTAGAGTCGTGCAACTACATTTTACCACGACACGAGAGAAAAATCGTTTTATTAAATGTTTGTCTGAATTTATACCAACACTGTGATCAGCGATTTCTTACAGAACAAACAAGAAAATGGCTATGCGAGGACAACCTCCTCTTGTAACCTTACAAACTTTATAAAATGACCTGTAAGAAAACCAACAAAAGAAGTGGGCTTAGAATACGCTAAGGATCCACACTGGGCCTTGGTTTGGGAGGCTAAGGAAACATCACAAGCATTTGTAACCATAAAAGCGTACTGGCTGATGAAGGCTGTTGATATCGACAGCGATATCGACAATAGTGCGTCTACAAAGCATGTCAGTTGATCTATCAAAAGTTCTGTTTGACCCGACTGCTTATTGTGAGCAGTGTTCACGTTAATTGTGTGTCAACTGCCCTAATGAAGCCAATGTGAAGCCTCATTGCATGTACTGTGTTTTGATATTTATGGGTATTTGCCATTACACCCAGTTTCTGAACATCAATATACCTAAATAATATAATCATCACAGACGCAGATAAGCATCCTATTTAGTAACAATCTCGTGCGGAATGGAGGTGCTCAGACGAAAGAAATTGCGTCATTAATTAACCCTATAGTGTAGGGTGACACCTAACACCGTTTTAGGCCTAGAACCCCCTCCCCTCCTACACAAAAAAGTAACGTAGCCAAATCTCTTGCTTAGGAAGCTTACAAAACATGACAATTACCAGCAACTGCATTTCTATAGAACCTATGGGTTGACAAAGTCATCTTAAAAATCAACATCGAAAAGAAAGAAAAGTATAAACGACCAAATGTAAGCATAATCGTGATATCTTTTATAGACTTTTCAATCATAAAAGCGTTCATTCATTTATTGACATGGGAACGGCTGCCTCGTGGAGTGCGCACTGATATGTTTTATGAGACGACTTTGTACCTTCTTCAATTCCGATCCATCTTTGACAACTACTAAAGCACTCTCTAACTTTTTCTTCAAACTTTCATCAAGAGTTGATGTCTGGTGATATACAGTTACCCAAACGTCACCAGCATTTACCTCCATCCCTACATGAACTAACAAACGAAGACCAATATCCATGGCCACCTCTGCTCCCGGGTGCGTGCGCCCCGCTCCAAGTGTTGAACTTACTTCTGCGCATTTCATTGAGTCGATACAGCCGACAAATCCTGACTCCTTTACTTTCAATTGTGTCGTATTCTTGGAGAGGGGGAGAACCCCAGAAGTATGCACATCTGCTGAACAGATTTTGCTAGCTGCGTCCTTTGAAACATCATGAAAAATGAGCATTTGCTTGAATTTTTCAAGTGCACTTCCATTCTCTAGGGCCTCTTTAATCTTTTCTTGTCCTTCCTCCAGCGTTGATACTTTCTTTGACAGGAACAATATCTCTCCTCCTACATAATAACACATAAAAGGAAAAAGATACAATGTCAAGATAATTGGAGGAGCACATACACTCAGAATTCCCAAACAACCCTTTCACTCCCACCTATCCACTATGTTCACTCCGATCTCGTTAACCACTAGCCCCCTCGTAACCCTTTGCTGGCTGAACTTCATTTAAAATGTCTTAAGCGACAGATACCTGAAGCATAGCCAAGGGAAAACTGGTAGGTGAGCGATACCTTCAGCACCGGCTGGTTGACATTTTTCATCGCTTTGGAAGAGGTAGGCCTACTAGAGCAAGTATGTCACAATGGGATTGAAGTACGTAACCCACGCATTCCTGGCTTGTTTTCTCTTGTCACATTACTCGTTCCCAATCCTCAACTGTGGAAATCAGCATCCAACTTGCAGCAATTTAAGACCGGTCTCTTCTTCCAATTTGACTTGAAGACAGACGGGATCACTATCGGCCCATCACTCTATTCAAAGCCAAATGATGAAAGTACTCTCGAGAGATACTGATGTGAAATGATAACTTTTGAAATGCTGATAGAGAAATACGAGATGTCAAAGGTTTAAATCCCTACGGTCTTCAAACCACCCATTTTTAAGACAAATAGTGCATAATTATTCGAAGCATAACAATTAATTATGTGTGGAGATGTCTAATTATTTCTGTTTTCTTTGACGATCCTTTGTTAAAATGGGTGATACCAGTCTTAATAAATGATGGGTTACAGTGAGGAATTTTTAGTGCGGAATTCAGCCCCATACGCGCTTTCGGAGGGAAAAGGCCAAACAACAGAATCAAATCTCCGTCAGCCGTAAGTAGTTTGCACGACCATTTTCGCATATTTTGTCAATTCTAGAGTAAGCAAAGCGATGTTTTTAATGTTCTGTTACCCATTTCTCTGTGTATACAAGACAATCAAAAATCAAGGAGAGCGAGGCAGCCCTGCCTTCCTCAATATCATTGATCGATATCAAGCCGTTGGGCCTATTACACTGTCATGTAGCTTTAGTAACGGATCATGTCTTAAATCAGCAACACGCATCAACGACACATCTATGAATTACATAAAACAATCATAGGAACCTGAGTAGTGCGGAAAAAGAAGACTATATAGGAACCAAGCTGACAATCGCTTGTTAAGTGATGTACTTTTTGTTGCCTGACGCAACGTTTGTCGATTGAACTCAGAGGCGTTGCTGGGAAAAAATTAGGCGCGGACTAGGGGGAGGGACAAGGCCTACGTTCAAACAGATGTGAGTACTTGGGGCCCAAAAGCGACAGAAATCAGAACTTGTTACAACGCCTACCTTTGACATGTTAACAGCAATATCACGAACTGAACTCTAACCCAACCAGAAACCCTTTCTCCTCCTCCTTGGTAACATTGAGCGAGAGAGAAGAACACGTTCACTCTGGCTTTAGTGGGAGAGTGACAATGAAGACACATAAATTAAGTGTATACGAGCAGAACTTGCAGGAGGGGGGGGGGGGAGGGCGATGCCCATTGTGTCCCTCCAGCTACACCATTGACTCAGGTACCTGTTTTTATCAACCTCCAATTTAAATTTTCGTGGACTGATGACTATGAAAGCAAAGAATTAATACACACTGTATTCTTCGATTCCTAACAAATAAAGTAGGTACAAATAGAAAGGGGGTTGGGTGCTTTGTATTTTTTAATTTAGTAAATGTTTAGACCTTAAAGATCATACAATACAGTTTAAAATTCATTCCATCAAGTCACACATTTTTGTCCGTTGACCCTCTATTTCTTCATCGACTGCAACAATTAATTTTTCTCTCTTTGGACGCTATTTTCTATTTAGAGTCTTCATCCTCGTATGCTTACTATTCATTATTCGGTATGCGTTCCCACATTCACCTTCTACTTCAATTCGATACATCCAAAACACATATGCCCCATATCACTGTCTCGATCAACAAAATCAAAGACCGAAACGCCCATGCGCAAGGGCATGACATAAGAAAAGAAAAAAACGTAAGCCAGACCATCTTGATGCTTCAATTGATCTTCTGCGCGTCAACAAATAAGTCAATTTCTTCCTTACCCTCTAGGCAGACCAGATCTTTCAAGTCCTGAGGACCCTTTCCAAGCATGCAGTCGATACTTTCCATTATCTCTAGCGAGTTTCCAATCGTCATACCAATTGGATTATCCATCTGCGTAATGAATGCCGCAGTTTTGATGCCTAAGCCTTCGCTGGTAGCAACTAGAGCATGAGCCAATCTTTCGGCAGCTTCCGGGGTCTTCATAAATGACCCCTTCCCACATTTCACGTCCAAAACTAAGGCTCGAATTCCCTCTAAAATAATACAATGAAAATGTAGAGGAGTGAAAAATGTGTACAGACACAAATGATCTCTGACAATACGATGCTGTTTGAATGGAAAGTATGGCTGCAAATCAGCGACCATCTTGGAAAAAGTACATAGTACTGCACATTTAATGTCAACCATTTACTTCTTTAATCGCTACAATATTACCTTACCCCCTGTACTTAATCATTGTTCGTGTACAGGGCCCACAATTGTAAATAGTTAGTGTTGCTATATTTGGTTAGCAAGTCCTCCTTTTCATTTTCTTAGCTAATTTCTTTCTACCAGCTTAACAATACACACAGTTTTAAACAGTAAAGCCTTTCCATCAACCATCATACGTTGTGACAGTACAAACCACATCCAAAAACGGCTCTAAAAACGGTTAACATCAAAGCACCACAATTTAAAACTGTGAATGAATGTGTTAAATTGAGAAATCACAACATATCATGAAGCATCATTCTTAGACTGATTAATTTATCTTAAAGGTCAAAAACGAACAGAAGAAAGACTTAAATAATACTACTTTTGAAGCCAAAACTTAATAAAATCATTTAATGTAGTTTTTTCCCCATTTCTAATAAAACTGGGTGTAAGTGAAAGCTTGGTGGAATTTTAAATTTTTCAAAACTAAATATTGTCACGAAAGACAGTATAGCTTAATTCCTCAGGTAGCGCAGTTGGGACCGTAGTAGAATGGGATAGAAGTGAAAGGTACGGTTCGACAATATGCGTCTGTCGCGTACGGCAACAAAATTCTTGAAGTGTGCTTTGTCGAGCACGCCAAGGAAAACTAAGACTAACAAAACGGAAATCCATTTCTTGGCTTTCAACTTTAGAAAGTGCAGTTTAGACAAAATCCCATTAAAGAGCCCATAGTTACAGCAGTGGCCCCATAAATATCAGTCGTTGATTTGAAACATCTTCAGTTTACATCATGCATAATTTGCACCAGAGAGTCACTTTCTTCGGTCTTGAAGGATTGATGTGATCAATGCTACAAGGTCGTTGCACCAAATGCAGGGTCCTTATGATGAACCACCGAATAATATCTAGTGGGTGTCAAGTTTAAAATGTGATACTAACATGACGTACAGCTAAATACGAGCAGGCTTGTCAGATAAGAAAATAGGCCTCCTCATTAAACATCAAGCGCAAAAGCCGTTAAAGTTGCACTTTTCGGGTCTTGCTTTCGACTATAATTTCTTGATTGGTTCCAAACATAAAGTATGACAATGAAAGTTTCCGGCAAGCTCTTCGCCGATTCTGGCAAAACTGATCACGAGCGAAATGTTTTTGATTTATTCCAGCCTTTAAAAGATCGGGTAGAGCAGCGGGCAAAAATTATGAAAAATTAGAAAAAATGATGCTATTTTTAACACTTGCCACATTATATTACGTACTGTGTATTAAGTGGGGCTGCTACGTTAACATGAACATTTTAATAAGGGACGGTTCAAAAATTATGTTCGCTCAATTTCGACCATTTTTGGACCCCTTCCCCCTCGTGTTCGTGTATGTTTGTTTTGGCCTGACCCGCTGCCCTTAAGAACGTTCGCTTTCACCTTCGCTCCAACCCCCCTAAACCCGACAAAAATAGAAAAGGGCATCTTCAGGCAATTGAAATTTTGAATATCGTGTACAGTGAACGAATTTTAGAATTATTCCACTGCTTATTTTAACAGTTTACAAGGAAAAAACGGACCGAGTTTTTGGCATTTTCAGCACTAGTCGTGAAAGGAAAATTGGCTGCTATTCGCTTGATAGCGTGCTTCAAGATCTGGATGCTGTCAATATTGATGAAAATTTGTATTATTGCACCGAACATAATACAGGGATGAAGAATACACGAATGGAGAGCAAATTTGTCAGCTAAGTTGATATCAAAGCGATGAATAACTTACTTCATTCCTTGTCAGGCACATAATGATAATTGCTACAACGAGTAATAGTTTTATCACTATCGCAAATGAACAAGGGATCCAGTTGCGTACAGTTGATGGGCTAAAAACATCGATACGTATTGATAAACATGAAAACGTACAGACTTCAACTTCAAAAAAAGTTCCAGTCATGAATAGATATTTCCAGACATCAATGTTGATGTTTTTCTTTCTGCTAGTGGCAATATCTAAGATATATCTTACCATTTTTGGACGACAAATGAAAATGAAAAATGCACAAACGAACGTTCTTCTCTTCTTCCTACCCCTTACCCAGTCAAAAATGTTCGTTTTTGTTCTCTTTTCCGGTACAACCTCCCCCCTCCTCCGGACAATCGAACTTTTTTATTGTCCCCAATCGGTATTAATATAATGAAGAGGCCAGAAAGAGTTGGAGTGCAATATAGGGATAGGATATTAACATATTAGGGAGCGGTTAACTAAAAAAGCCGAAATGGGAGCGTTTGTAACTGAGTAGGTTACAAGTAAGTAAGGTATAGAAAATAAAAGAATAAAGGTATGCTGTCGTCACTATGTGAGCGTTGATAGAATGGGTAACAAAAAATGAGAGACTCTTATTCTATTTCACATTATATTAGGAGGAATCAAGGAGGATTAAGGGAGGATTAAAGGTTGTTAGAGTATATGTATTGTGTGGTGAAATATTACTGATATGCCACATTTCGATGAGATGGTTCTACACGTGGACTGACGAGAACAAGTACAATTTGGATAAAGTAGGAATGTAGAGGAGAACGTCAAAGTTCGTAAAACGAGTTAGAAAGAGATTTCAATAGAATACCACCTCCACTGATATGGATGAAAATGTAGATACGATAATTTTGGAAATATTGCGCAACTATATAATGTCGACTAACATTCGTGGTTGAAAAGGTCGAGAAACAGGCACATATTGATTGCTACGTGACTTCGACGTGTAGCTGCTTGTAGCTGATCGAGATGAAGATGCAGAACGTCAAAAGAGAACGGTTAAAACAGAACGTTGTCCTTGAAGTTGAGGGATAACGCATCAAAAACTAGAGTAGAGTACTGTAAATGGAATGCAGCAAGGGTCGGAAATGATTGGAAATGTCACAGGTATCAAAGAATAAATGGGAAGGTATATACCATTTTGTAGGGCATTTGGAACATGACTATGCCTTTGACAGTTAGTAATCATTTCTCAATCCTGAATCATATAAACTCTCCATGTTCTTCATAATTTAAACCACCGTTTTCTTCAATTTTACGACGAGTGGACACAGACAAGTGGATTGTAAACTACTGATACAGGCTCTCGCCAGCACCCCAAAAATAACAAAAGAAGAATCGCATTTACACCAATAAAAGAAGTATTTATGGTTTTTAAAAACTTAATGTACTCTATATACAGCAATACAAGCCGTGGAATATTCTTAATATCAGTCCAACTTACGCCTACTTCGTTTATCAGATGTTCTTCACTTTTACTGTTTCCAAGGGTTGCGTTCCTATAAACTACCTTTCTGGTGGGAGTCGAGAGAAAGATAATGACAATGATGCAGTGTCCTACGGTTAAAATCTTGGGGTAGAGAAAACTATACAGATCGCAAACGGTGCGAGGGAGGAAGCAGAGAAAGCGCTATATACTGAGAAACGTTTCAGAAGTTTTTCAAAATTGAGTCAGTATAAAACTCGACGACTACGAGAATGTGAGCTGAGGGAAGGTCTTCCCTCCACACAGTAAGATTGCTAAAGCCATACAATAGGAACTCTCAATTAAGGAAATATATGACTAAATGGTCAAATAGTGCCCTATATTGAAAGCAGTTATACACATAGCATTCTATTTTTACCCTCGGCCAAGGTTTTACACTGTAGGTCGTGTACCATTTAACATCTAGCGCCACTTTAGTGTGCAGTTGTAAAGTTTACATGCTTTAAATGACCAGAAAAGCGAATTGATATGAGGAATTCCATTTGGAATCATTACGTACACCCATGAAATCCTCAGTAAAGAGATCTAGAAGTAGGGTTTGAACGTATATTTTCGTACCATAGAAACGTTACCCATTTTCGCAACCCCCCTGAGCTTTCTGTACGAAACATGAAATAGGGATAGGCAATTATGATTGTAAAGGGCCGCGGAAGGTGAGACTCCCAAGTTATCGACGCCCAGAAGACTACGCAACACCGGTGAGGTTAGGCAAGGAGTGAATGAAGGAAGCAATATCGTGCACGAAATTGTCACCAAAGTACGATAACCCTCTCTATGCCACCTACATCTTCAACAATATCCAGTAAGCCATAAATCATATGCACACACGATAGAAAACCGAATACTCCGAGGTAGCTATTCCATATAAGGCTGCGCCTAAACGTTAAACTTTGAGGCCCATTCCCCATAGGAGACAACTTACCTGCGGCCTTTTTTGAGATAATCGAGCTAACGATCAAAGGAACAGATGCCACTGTTCCTGTAATATCGCGGAAGCTATACATGACTTTATCAGCAGGAACGAGAGTAGCGGACTGACTAACAATACAACATCCAATGTCAATCAAGGCTGTCTTCATTTCTTCCAAAGACTTGTCAGTGTTGTATCCTGGGATCGATTCCAGTTTGTCTAGTGTCCCTCCGGTGTGCCCAAGCGAACGCCCAGAGATCATGGGGACCTGAAGATGAAAGAATGATCATTAAAGCATACAGGGAAACTGATTGAAGCAGTTTCATTCACACTTTCTTAATAATACTTCTTTAAAAAAACCGTTTGGGCGAATGTAAATTACGAGCAAACGGCTTCTTCCAGGATAACTAGCGCAGTTGCACCTTGGGTAAATAGATTAAATAGACTCTCATCCTCTCAAATAGAAAGAACCACGCCATCGACTAGAACACAGCTTTTCTTCCAAATGATACCAGAGTAAATCAATCTTAAGACATACAGGTTCAAGAAAAAGGGTCACAAGATGGCGGACAGCATATCAGTATACCATCAATTTGCACCAAGCAATTTTTACACTTTCCGTAATAGAATAAGTGAACGACCTTCAACAAATTCTAGGTGTATTAGTCAGATAATGTGAGAAAAAGGTTTATCAATAAACAACATGAAAACAGACTATAAGGCTGTCTCGAAAAAGAAACATCTCCCAAAATGAAAATGAAACGGATTTGATAATCCTGACACCATTGAGGATAAAAGGTGCACAACACGTTAATACGAAAGGATTGAATTTTAAATTTCAAGGTTGTGAAAGTAAGAACACGATCGTAAGACGAGGACTACAATAAGAGTCTTCAACTATGTTTATGTGATTCCTGGATGATAATCTATAACTTGAGTAAGACTTCGGAGAGCATTGGAATCTAGTAGAGGAGAAACGTTTAGCAAAATTAGCATGGCGCTGAACAAAAATTGTTAAAATAATTAAAAAACTGCCCCACGCATTTAGGAGCAGCAGGTCCATGATCACACTGGGTAACATTTAATGATCAAAACAAATGAGAGCTTCAGATTTTCTTGGATTTTATAAAATAATCACAGATAGCGTGAAGAAATAATAATCTAAGTGTAAGCGCAAGAACCTAGATGTACCAAATATGTCAACTAAATGGTTACACTACGAGTAATTACGTTTACTGAATGAAAGAATACCGAAACATCGTAACTTGACACCACCTGTCTGTAATTGCTAAAAGTCCAAACTGGCTTGGAACACCGAGCAGCAGCGGGCCAGAATGTCGAGACAAGCATACACCAACATATACTAAAGGGATTTGGACTCACATTGGAGAGACCTCGGACATCGCTACGACTTTTTGTACACTGATGCTTCATTGGTACAAGAACCTTCGTACAGTTTGCGTAGAATACTGAAAGGGCAATAATAGCTCATACTATTCACTAGAGGAAAGACGTGACTCTTTGAATAAGTTTACTTTTTCACCGGCACTCTGGGGTCTGGCGTACTCTTAATTAAGCAACGTTTCTTTCTGTATTGACTACTGGCGTTAGATAAGACCATAAACTCCTTAAGTTTATGGATAAGACGCATATATTTTCCGTATCTATAGATAATTCAGATACCCTCTTACATTGGGCACATGTTTCTGTCCCCATATCAGAATTATAATCACGAAGTACTAAAGGTGTCTGTGAAACTTTATTACTGTAAATGAATAATTATGAGTTTGACAATGGTATTCTGGCAGCGCTTTCTCTATCCTTGTATGTTTACTAAAACAGATAGTGACACCTTTAACTAATCAAGATCAAGTTTTTGATTCATAAGACAGCTCAAAATTGTTTTCACTTGTCTTACAAAATGGCACTTGCTACAACAGGCGATGTAGCTACAAGGTATCAGTTACCTTTTCAGCCTTTTTCAGAAATTCAATGGTCGTGGGAGGCAAGAATCAAAAGGAAAAAAGCCCCTCATTGCCGACCAAACCCGTATTGAATTTGCTCTCTTTCGTTAACAACAATCCAAAGGCATTTCAAGATACGATCCTTGGGGTGGTATGCACGAAAAGTAACTTGGTAGTTTGTACTTGGATTTTACAGTACAGACTAGGTAGTATACTTGCAGTGAGGAAATTGGTATGCACGAACGCCTTACTAGGAAGTAACTTCCTTCAATGAGAAAGTCTGTACTTGGCTTTGATCAAGTAAGCTGCGGAGGTATCTAGGGACTTAGGTAAACACTCGAATTCTCGGTTCTGCGACGCATTTCTTGCTATACAGAATATCGATATGGATCTTGTATACATCTACATGCATAGACGAGCCCATCGTAGATTGTTACGCCGCGAAAGATTGTTTAGAGACCGAACAAACCCGCTTGAGATTTACGACGAGTTGGAAATTAAGCGACTATTTCGTTTTGAGAGACAAAACATCCTACGCATCACAGAAAATTTGAGGTTTGATCTTCAGCACGCTACTGGCAGGAGTTCTGCTCTTACTCCTTTACAGCAAGTTTGCATAGGACTACGATATTTTGCAACTGGTTGTATGCAAATGTCTTTGGGGGCCTGGCTTAACGTGGATCAAAGCACTGTTAGTCGAGC
>JAAAKL020000961.1:0-34430 GCA_010016065.2 Carybdea cf. marsupialis auct. non (Linnaeus, 1758) | reverse complement strand
TATATCTTTCATATATCTTTCTACAGTACTATATCTTTCGTTATTCATCATCATTCACTTGTCAGTCAATCCATCTTATTTAACCCTTATCTTTGAGTGGCTCTTAGCCTTGATAAGTGGAGACTCACTAGTACATAAAAGAACATATAGTAACAATGATTGTGTTTCTGGTACAAGTTTTGTGGTTGCATGCAAATGCCAAATGTCTCTTACAAAATGAAGGACAAGAAATGTAAGTAAGGATTACTATGAACTCTCTATTGGAGCTAATATCAGCAGAATACTGGCAAATGTTACAATTATAAAGTTGAAAGAGGCATATCTGACACCAGTATGGCACAATGTCGATTTCGAGAAGTTTCTACAGCAGGCGCAATTCTTGCGGTAAAGAACATGATAGAAAAATAGGATGACCGAATAATAGCAGTTTACGTAGATATCAATGCTGCATACCGCCTTAGACCCAGATAATTTCAGATTTAAGTACTAAGGGTTAGTACAGGAGCAAACTATTTTATTGCTATTCTCAAAAAGTGAATGAATGAATGAATGAAGTAACCACTGCATCGATCACAGTTATGAATGCAAAGTTCGATATTGACCATGTGGAAGGTCTCCAGTCTTATACAACTGTTACTAGGAAGGTCTTCAGCTTCACACTGCAAAGCGATTAGCCTTCTGGGGATACGTTTCCTTAAGCTCAACTTAGTCTTAGTGACACGGTCCTTATAGGTGAGAACTTGGTCAAGTGTACCCCCAGAAGATTTAAAGCTAATAACTAGTTAGTAATGCAAATTAATTTGTCTTGTTTCACAGGATATAAACTCAGTACGTGCCTGTGCAGGTACAAATAAAAGCCGAACCACCATGATCAAGGTACCAATATGTTTAATTAGCTTTGTCATTCAATAATCTTAACATTGCTAGAAAACCTCATACGGTTATAACTGCTCAGTTATACACTATTGTACCTATTGAATTTTGACATTTAATCATTACTAATTTTTTTTAAATGCTGAGTTGTCGCTCGTTATCTCCTGCCGTTTGAAGTTCAAGTACTTCAGCATCGAATAGTAGGAACGATCCATATTCAAGGCACTAACTAAATAAAGAACTTGAAAGTACAAAATTAATTTCCAAATCACAATATCGTTTTCTAATCGTGTAATCTCAATCAGCTGCAAATGGTCGCTTCTATACTACGTCTAATTGGAATTCATTCCTTTAATTTCAGCTGTTTTATTACTTAGACACACCTTTAACCATCTAAATTACGAAATAAATGGATTAATAATGAAAATGGTCAGAAGATGACAGAAGCGTGCCTTCGTGCGTGATGGATTGATATTCAAATCTCATTTGATGTTCTCATAATGGCTATTTTACGACTCTTCTCATTGAAAGAGGCTTCAAGCAATATTTTAGTGTTTGATAGGTCTGATGTATAAGGCCAATTTAAACTTTCGTTCTAAGGTTCACTTATTTAACAGCTGTATCTGCCTCATTGCCATGTTGAGGACTTAGGGTTCCCTCAAGATTCACGGCTACTGACGATCAGCCCTGTCGGTTTTCGTAGCCTAACGATAGCCCCCGTTTGGGGTCCGGTATCTCTACACCAGACTACTAAATTGACAATAACACGTGCAAAGCAGAGAGTTCAGGTCCATGTGTCGTTACTGTCTTCTTTTGTTACCTTCAATTTAGACAACTAGTTTGGTAGAGAAGGAAGTAGGGGATCTTACAGGGGCGGTTTCCCCTATAAAAATATTGTGATACTTCAGCCAGGATTAAAAATTAGCCAGTTTGAATTGTGTTCCTGACGCTACTGTCTCTCATATAAACTGCTCACTTACTGCAGCTACCACTGTGCCCGACTGCCCCAATAAGCAAGGCCTATCCTAGGTCGGTTGCCACGATTTTAGGGCACTGAGATGGTATATGAACTATTGATGCTTGCAAAACAGTTATCAGGCTCCCCTTGTGCTAAATTTGGAGGACTTATTACAGTAGTATATTGTTCCATGACCTAGAACATAGAATGAATTTCCCCTTTCCTTACGTTTATAAGTGACATTGCTTATTATTTTGACATTTAGGTTCACAAATTTTGATCCTGATTTTAGAACAAATGCACCAGTGTTTTATAGTCCTTTAGTTCTGACAAAGTATCCCGGCCAACAACACACTCACATAAGATTAGATACTGACAAACCTCCATATTGTATATTATGACTTTGTAATTTAAAAGCAAGTAAGGTAAATTCTTCACTTGAAATTTTCCAGCATTTGTGATATGAAACTAAACTGCGATAGCACAGTATCATTAAGTCACATGCAAGACTCGATAAAGTGTTCTTATTTTCTTTCAATTCGCTTCAACAGAATTGTAATATTTTAAATTTTAAGTGATTCTAATCTCACAAAGTTTTCAAATATTTTTCGACTTTCATACTCATTTTCGTTCACCGGTATTATATATCATTTGGAGCCTATTAAAGGTATTCACAATTAGTCTTGCCAAGTGTCGACGATGGCGGCCATGTTAGTGTACTTAGGCTTAAATGCTTGAAACAATTAACCAGTTACTGAATCAGTTGGTTCCTTGGCTACTTTGTTGATAAATTACTTACTTGGTTAACTGATTATTTACCGTTTTAGTTCGTAAGAAAAGTTTAAAGCTTTTATTCACTGGCTATTCGTAAACTTACATTATTTGCTTAAATGACTATGAGTGAGTTCGTGAGTGGAGTGGAGTGGAGTGGAGTGGAGTAGAGTAGAGTAGAGTAGAGTAGAGTGGAGTGGAGTGGAGTGGAGTGGAGTGGAGGAGAGTGGAGGGGAAAGGGAGGGGAGTAGAATGGAATGGAGTAGAATAGAATGGAGTTGAATGGGATGGAGTAGAGTGGAGTAGAGTAGAGTAGAATAGAGTAGAGTGGAGTAGGGTAGAGTAGAGTAGAGTAGAGTAGAGTAGAGTAGAGTTGAGTGGAGTAGAGTAGGGTAGAATTGAGTCGAGCAGAGTAGAGTACAGTAGAGTACAGTAGAGTAGAGTTGAGTAGAGTAGTTTAGAGTAGAGTAGTTTAGAGTAGAGTAGAGTAGAGTAGAGTAGAGTAGACTAAAGTAGAGTAGAGTAGAGTTGAGTGGAATAGAGTAGAGTAGAGTAGACTAAAGTAGAGTAGAGTAAAATAGAGTAAAGTAGAGTAAAGTAGAATAGAGTAGAGTAGAGTTGGGTAGAGTAGAGTTGAGTAGAGTAGAGTAGGGCAGAACTGAGTCGAGTAGAGTAGAGTAGGGCAGAACTGAGTCGAGTAGAGTAGAGTAGAGTTGAGTAGAGTAGAATATAGCAGAGTAGAGTAGAGTTGAGTTGAGTTGAATAGAGCAGAGTAGAGTAGGGTAGAGTAGAGTAGAGTAGAGTAGAGTAGAGTAGAGTAGAGTAGAGTAGAGTAGAGTAGAGTAGAGTAGAGTAGAAAAAAGGTAAGGACAGAATGAAAGTGAGTAAGAGTAGGGGAAAAGAATGGAAAGAAAAGTCAGAGAGAGAGAAGCAAGAACGGAAAAGAATGAAATGAATTTGTAAAGTCGAATAGATTAGTTATAAGGGTATAAAGATGCAAAATAGTCACTGTCGTATTCCATATATTGGAATAAAAGTTATACCATTTCTTCACCCCTGGACCCCGCTCTAGCACCATGTATGCACTGATGCCTGAATGTCATGAGAACGTGACTGCAATTCTTCTTGACAGTCATACCATACATAGTTAGAACTTTCTCATTCTTGTACGCCAACACCTTTTGTCGAATAGTTTGATTTTAAGAACTGGAACATTGCGCAATTCTAGTGTATATGAAATTACTTGATGTATTGGCAATGGATCGTACCACGTATAATCCAATACTAGACTTAGAAAAGTACCAGTTATGGTGACATTCAATGTTAAATAAGGGGAAGAATAAACAATAATCTTGCTATGCCACATCATAACATGTTGCAGACACCAGGGAGAAAATATTATAAACAGAGAACCACAAGTGTATGAATGTCATGTTGCATCTAAAGTTTATGCATTTCGATAGGAGAAATTTGGCTGAAGAAGGCGTACAAGGGGCATACACATGAATTAAATGCCCTTCAACATCATCATTTCTAATTACGCAACTGCGTTAACACTGGTAATCTTCTGCTGCCTTCATAAATAGAATTCAGAAAAATTCTTAACAAATACTGGTTTGTGGTTGTTGAAATTTTGTCAAAATTAGTAGCGCTAACAAAATTGGAACCCAACATTCGCTGACAATGGTATCACTGACAATTTCACGTCGATAACTGTTTCTAATAAACATATTACAGACTGTGTAGTGGGTTAGCAATATCAATGATACCGTCAGTCCAATCAGTGCTTTGTATAATTTATAAAGGCATCAAGATGGTTCCGGATTCAATTACAAATACAAAAATCTGAAGCTTTTGATATAAAAGAGGCTCAAAAGATATTAAGCTGTTCCTAGCACTATCGTTCATAAATGATGCATGTTGCTGACACTGTTGAAGCGCTACAAACAGACAAAATAAAGCAGGCTTTGCGAGGTGGTAAGGCTCCATGGCGACTGATGCATCACGTCAAATTAACAACGCTTAAGTACTTTGGTCTTACCCAAAGGGACCGGGGTCAAGATCTTGAGCATACAGACTCAGCCTAACTGATTCTGAAATGAAAACCAATGATCGGAGGAAATGGCATGATTTCACAGTTTATCGAGTCACAGCAGAGCAGGGATGGTTTAACTGTGTGCAGAAGAAAAAGAGGAGGAGGAGAAGAAGGAGAGTAAAAAGAAAAATATGATATAGGAGCTATTGATCCCCATCAACCCCGCACTCAATTATGTTTCTCTCAAGAACATTGCAGCCACTGACTGTCATCAATAAAATTAGGTTTCTGCTGGCGGTTGATTTTGGGATTCACCTTGACGCCTGGAGCAATGGTTAAATCGGCCTATTTGGTGCAAGAGGTCCATCGTTTAAAGAATTCATATTGTACAATGCCATATATACATTTACTAATATCTAGTGCAAGTTATACCTAATATACAGGCTGGTAATGTGCTGGGTTCTTTTACGTCATCTCTGTACCTACCTGTACTTGTTGGTTCCTCCATAATCTTCTTTAAATTTGTAGAGGCAAGTTGGTCTATCTTTGGATCAACTTGATGAACTCGTGTTTAGATTGTGTCAACCTTTTTGCTTTTTGATACATCTAATATATTGGCAATTTGGATCCACGGAACACGATAGTATTTCCTTGTCGGCTTTGCAAACCACATTATATTTGTGGGACTGTCATTTTCGGTACGACAAACATGAGGTATATACTTAAGGCGTTGCGCATGGATGATGTTTTGTAAAGGCAGTGTTTTCATAATCCTTTGTATGTCTTCAATCGTGTAGATAAACCTGTATTCCCCTTCCTCTGGGTTCACACGTTTCCATCAACCATTCATAGTTATTTTGTTTTGGCGTTAATTTGTGTTTTTTCGCTGTCCTACATATTAGGATATTGCAATTTGTGCATTTCTAGGCATTGCTATTGTACATTCTATGTATTGCCATTTGTACATTCTAGGCATTGCTATTTGTACATTCTAGGTATAGCTGTGAAGATTTGTTTCCGGGGGCAGTCTAACGTTGGAGACTTTTGTATGCCTTTTCCATATACTATGTATCGATAATCAATGCCAGTGTTTTCATAAAACTTGAGTTATTGGTACAAAACTACTGTTGTAACTTGACACGAAAGGAATTCTCTGTTGATGAGTTGATTCACTATGCTTTAAGGTGTCTTTTCTGAAGATAGAATCAAATTTCTATATATCTTCAACGATAAATTGCCTTGGGTATCACCCCCTTCGGAACTAGTCTTGGACTTGCTTGCAATGGATTTCATACCCCTTTTTATCTGGGTAGATCCTTTTCATTCTTGGATATAAGAGAGGCTACCCCGCAAAGAGCAAATGATTGTTGTATGTAAATGTATAACACAGTGTATTGTATCTGTATACATTATCTCAAGGGAAACACCACTAATTGTCTCTGCCAAGGACCCAATTCTGATCTCCCCTTCTGAGACCTATGACTCCACAACTCCGTAAAACCTCCATAGTTACGTAGGGGATCTGGATGTCGATTACAAACGTGACCACACCACCAGCCTAGTTTCCCAAGCCACATACCAGTACCTCTGCGCCAGTGCTAGTAGTGCATATCAACAGAGAATGTACTTTTAAGCTGAGGATCGCTTGCTAACACTTAAGCCTCTTCAAGGGGAATAGCTTGAAATCTTACTTTAACGGCCAAAATTATTGTAGTCAACGAGCAAAACAAGTGAAAACGAGATTGACTAAGATGCTATAATCCTAAGAACCTGAAGCGAATGGGGACAATACGATCTTACGTAACCTGTGGTTGAAATAATCAGATATAGACATTAAAATTTATAATGGTTAAACCAAACGATTAACTCATATCAAAAGGATCTAACAGTGCCACTAACAACAGAATAGTTTAATGTTTGAGCTAAAACAGTTGAACTTCAACTTTTCTATTGCTAGCATCAGGATAAAACTCTGTGGACAAAAAATATGGTGAATTGTCTGTTTAAATTTACAACGAAATTGCAGCAGAAAAAACCCGATTGTTTGGTTGGTACGAGGCAGATTGCATCATATCCTTTAAGCAGGCTTTCTATCCACATCTTTTAAAATAAGAATTCCCTTCATGATGTTCGTCTAGATCCTACCTCATAAGCAGAGTGCTTTTGAAGAAACATACGAAGGCACGTATTGCATCACGTATTTCATATAATAAAAAGTGTAAAATTAAAAAAGATGATCACAGTATAGACTTTAATGGATTACTTGCTGTTTAAGGTTGAAATTCAATTTAATTTAACTATCATCTGAATCTAACGTTAAAATAAACAATAAACTTAAGAAGAAAACTGAAGGATTTGTCAAAACGTTTACTATATTTTGTGACTTCATTCTGGAAACCGAAACGAAGAGATTCCATTATACGTGTTTGACGTGCATTCGACGTGTTTCCTATGCTATCATGTTATCTTACTCTACTAACTACCAGAACAATTATGACGGCATTACTACATATATCTCTTTGAGTCTTCAACGTCGATTATTACTATTGATATGATCCTAAATTTTTGTTGTGTCCTCAGATATGTTTTAGGGTGCTGTAGGCCGTTTTTTGCTCCTTGAGATTCCAATAGTACCAAGAAATAGGAGAGTTCAAAAGATCTTACGACAAATGAATACTTTAATAATCTGATGAAGCCAAGTAACGAAATCCTTATTGGGAGTCTTGTCACACGGTGTCATGCTTAACACGCCTGGCTAAAACATGAAGGTTATTCATGGTCGGCAACTTTACCTATGATTCAATTAGCACGTACGCCCTGGCGACAATCTGTGGCGTCTGATTAAACGGTCCCCGGTTTTCAAAACTTTCCAAATTCTGCTAAGAGCCTCGGTAAAAGACAAGAAACACTTTGGTGAACACATGAACCAGCGTTAGATCGATTATTTCAATTCAATATTATATTAATCATAAACGAAAGACACGTTATGATCCAAAACGTAGAAGCAAGTTCATCAAGTACCTCATTAAGGCTTATTGCAAAGGCCGTTTGATCTTTAATGCAGATCTGAAACATGCAAATGCAAATAACGCTTCCTTTGAAAAAGCCCCGAAATAATTAGGAATGCGAGATTGTAACTGGTACCCTTATTCCAATGGGTTTAACCTCAGTATAATCTTAGGCTTTGTAATCATCCCATATACTTTAGCCACTCGTATTAAACGTGTTTTTCAGCCTTCCATCTATTAGTCCCCTAAAGTGAATTGAACAGTGGAAGGTCTGTATGTCTCAAATGACTAGGAACGTCTACAATAAGCATCCATATGTAATCAGAACTAAACAAGGGTGACTGCGATATATGTTAATGAGCTATGGCTTTTAGAAGTTCAGTCCTAACAGATTGGGACTCGCAATCAATCTTCAAAACCTCAAAAGCAGGGAATTATCAAAAAATATTAACCGAAGAGGATGTTGAAGAGTAGATTCGCGGAGAGTCAAGATTACTTTGTAGTGAGGAGGTAGCTCTCCTTCAAGAAGTAAATACAAAGGAATTTTTCGGACCTAATACTTCTAACACGTTACTTCAGTGACTTTTACTAAATTATCACCAACTTCTTAGTATTCGTTTTCATCCATACCTCTATTCAAGAACATTTTCAATATTTACATTACGGATAATTAAGCCATCGCTGGCAACCAATAAATCAATTAAACTCGTTAATCTTAAGTTTCCAAAACTATTTCGAGTATTACAGATGCAAGCTTGTTAGTGAAATTTAATATTAGCCAATTTCCATAAACTTAAAATGAAGTAACCTTGGAATCGTCGGGAAATATTCTGACTTGATTAGGTTGGGGGAAAAGTTCCTTCTCAGCTTCCTATTTGCAATATTTCGCCAATTTTAAACCCGTTAACAAAGACCTTCCAACCAACATAGAGCTAATGCTCGTGTCAATATCAACCATAATGGTTGTTAAGAATGCCTTACTTTAAAAAATCACAAACAAGGATAACTATCTATCATGGTTTGAAAAACATTCACAGTTATACTAATAACCCCCTCAAACTCTAAATCCAAAATTATTTTCTTTCATAGGACGAAGTTCACATTTATCAACTTATAACTTGTAAATTCATTAATGCTACCACAATAATTCCGATTCTTAAAGTTTCTATATTTTAATACAAATATCTCCGTAAAAATTAAGTAAGTTTTTAAAACACGACCCTAAAATACATTTTTATTTACATACATTTCTAATGTTATTGAAAGATTATGCCCTCCTGGCGTTCGATCTATTTAAATATATTCCCACTAAGACACCAATTCTTAACCAGCTTTCCCAACTTCGCTGCCACTAATATACGAGGGCAATGTTGGCAAAAACCTCTTGTTTCTTCTCATGGGTCTAAGAAATCAACCAATACTTTGCAAATGAGATTTTATATTTAAACGTAAGTCATCCTAATAACTCGATATGTAAATGAAGAGCCTAACAGACATTGTAGTTGTTGACTAACAGAACTACACCCAGACCAACCGGCTTCTCTTGAGAGCTACCTTAGCACTAAAAACCGCTTGTGAAAGAAGTCCGATACTTGCATCTCCTTGCAGATTGGCAACTGCTAGCCATTACCCTTCATCTAACCTCGATCAAGAAACACAAAACTGTCAGAATGTTCAAGTCTTTCTATGTTTTCCTCGACTCCCTTAACAAGTTAGTAACCCTTTCTGTAAGGGATCACAACTTCTCGACAAGTTAAGAAGTTTCTTTAGTGCTCAAACAAATTTCTCTGTCCTCCTACTTCCTTATACTATTTCTACATCAATTTCCTCTGCTGTCAATGATGTCCCTCCGAATGTCAAATTTATAACCCTTTCTAACAAAGTATGCCTGTGTAAAATTTTCGTCGACGTTTCCCATTCGTACGGGAGTGCCGGTTAAATGTAGGCACGTTTCAGAGTGTTATCGTTAACTTGCAGAATAAATCCTTCATGCCATGTTTACAGAAGGCTTAATTCTTAGAAACTTGAGCTCATTGATTTAGTTCAAAGATCGAAAGCTGCTCAAATTTAGCCAATATTCGGAACACAGAAGTTTTCCATTTCTGCATTACCAATGATAAGTTAAAACTGTTTTATTCAGTAAGGAATATGCAGAAAATTACGAGCTAGCTAGTACAAACTATTGATAGATGATTGCAAAGATGATTGGATAAATATGTAAATATAAATAAATAAATAAATAAATAAATATATGTACATATATAAACACAACTATAGGTATATTTACAACAAGATATGTTATCAAAAATATTAGAAACATCGTCATCAAGACATAGCACAATTAAAAGTTCGATATAAATTTAATCTCAGAATAAATCAAACCCAGTCGAGCTTCAAAATCATCGGGAAATTCATACTCAAGGTACATACCTTCCTTGTAATCAACAGAATCGAAGTTTGTTTTCCACACCATAACCTACGGGAAGATGAAGGTGAAAAATATGGATGAGAAATTCAAGACCGCTTCTCAAAAGTTCTATCAATCAAGTGACGTTTGATTCAATCAATAATGTAGATCTTGAATTTAAACACACCTGTGAATAACAATGTTAGCTGAAAATGAGCGATATTGGTTGTATGCAAAATAGAGCAAGCTCGTAGTTGGAAGCCTAGAAATGTATTTCTGGTCAGTTAAGTTGTAACAGGACCTGATCTTTCTCGCAACTTACTAGTCTGTCCGATTCAACCAGAGGAAACCAACAGCATCGCAATCACTTGCCAGACATTTATCTCATATCGCGCTTCCCAAAAGCTTTAATATCAAAATTGTTGGTAGGTCATGAATGATTTAACATTAGCAACTATTGAAACATGGACTTAAGCCTGTGTCCGATATTTCAGTGTGTGAATCGACCTAATCCTCGGCTTCTTACCCTTGAAGCTGTACAATCAAGCTAGTGATCCTTTAATCACGCAGAGCTATTTAAGTACAGCCTTCTACAATACGCTAGACCGTCAGCTGTGATTTCAATGACCTGGTTGATAACTAAGCTTCTGAGGTCTTCTTTTGGGAATGTGTAAGTTCACATGGACCTCTTGTCGTTCAATAGAGCGAATGTCTAGGCGGTCTAGAAACGTAAGGGAATGACATGGCTAGAGAGGGTGGGGAACATTGTAAAATGGATATAAAAACGCAGGGAGGCTATTGGTATTGGTCTGAGCAGAGGGAATTTAAAGGCCATGAGTGAAAGGAAAAAGAAGAATAGCAAACCTAATATCAATAAAATTGAAGAACTATATCGGATCTGTTATTCATAAATTCATATAACGTCGATCCATACCTTTTCAACGCTTCATAGTTACTATATGTTAATCTATGTGTTACAGAGAAGAGAGGATTCGAAAATATTCAGTTTGAAGAGACACTAGGGAAAAGTGAAAATGTCGCCACCCGGATTCGAACCCGGGACCCAAGCATTCACGGCGTGCTGCTCTACCAACTGAGCGTGACCCGATGATAACATAGCTCACTATTCCCTAGTCGCTATATCAGCCCCAGATACTCCACCGGTGGACATAGCATCCAGCTCTACGCAATTTTGGAGACCAGCCTCTCTGCGCCATGTGACTTGACAATGAAAGGGCTGCCATTCGGGCCATCACGCTATCCACAGCCCATTGAAAGCTGGAAAGTGTTATAGAGAAGAGAGGATTTAAAAATATAAAGTTTGAAGAGATACTAGAGGTTCGAATCCCGGTGTTGATATTTTCACTTTTACTCTAATGTCTCTTCAAACTTGATATCTTCATCTATCTTCAAAGGTCTCCATGAAGTATGTTTTAGCGTGACACATTTGTGACAAGACGGGGTCATTCAAACACAGGTACGAACCATTCGATGAGCTTCTGGAGTTTCTGTCTCCCCAATTTGCCTCACGGGGACTGGGTCCTCCCGGTGCCTGTGACAAAGAAAGGTTGCTATTGCTCCACCACTGAGATCGAACCCGAACCGGTAATATTTAAGTAACCTTCGTAGACCACATGGCCACAATTTCCATAGGGATGACTATAGGATGCTTCACTACGACATGAAACAGTCCCCTTTTCTTCATCAACTTCCATTCCCATCTTCTCTTACCCAATAATCATATAATTCCTTAACAATATATAATATGATTAAATCATTATCTTTCAGAGACAATCACCTCCCCTCCAATTTTCACAGATTCAATATATTTTAAAGATAAAATAAGTGCTATTATTAAGTAACGACGACGCTAATAACGAGAATGTTCATAAAGATGGTGCTTGCCATAGTGTGCTAGCATAACAGACAGTACTACTTTATAGGCAACATTTCGCAAAGAACGCGAGGCTCAAATCTTTGCAATAAAGCAGCAACCCAAGGTGGAGTGGTTATGCCCAGAGAGCAACAAGAAAAGATTCCATGAAACAGGAAAAACAAAACGAAATGAGAAAAACAATCTAAGGTTTTCTCGGGGGAAACTAGATTACAGCGTCGACGTATGCTTAAGCACTGGGAAAACACATAAATGGTAGCAGAAATGATGTATTGACATGAAACGGTCACGGAAATGTATTTGCCACGGCAGTTACGGCGAAATCGACAAAACGTACGGACATGAGATAATACATAAATTCGCATTGACGACAAACGCACGTGGATTGCACGCCCTACTTTCCGCTTGTCGATAATTTCTGGCAATAACACTACATTTCTATGTTAAAGTTTTTATTAAACGGAGTTCGAAATATTCCGTTCAGGACAATACTTGAATTTGATATTGAAAAGCACAATTTCACCGCTAACTTAATGTTGTCGCCATCGTTGATGTCGGCGGCAGTTGCGACGGAAATGCCTATTGGCGCCCCACGTTCTGAGGTTTGCGCTAACGCGATATCTTACTTGAATAAACTTCTTATCATGCCAAGTACGAATGTTCCGTTGTATTAGTCCAACACCTTAGCGTTGACACCTATTCCCTACTTTGATGTGAAGCCCTAAACTTCAATACACGCTAATTATCATTTAAAATTTTTGTATAGACTGTTTACGGCATTGAAGCGGTATTTGAAGCTACGGTTAGCCACTGCCGAGATTCTGACGACAGATAAATGGGCTCTGTACCTGTTAATGTCCCTGCAACTCAATAAAATCAATCCCACAAAACATCATTATACAGTAATTAAATATATATGAAATGGTTCTAGTATATCTCGCTTTATCGCATCCTCAATTAAATAAACACTTCACTTCTCTTCATATGGAAACTTCGCTACTTATTCTGGTGTTGTGAACATACAGTTCGTAACAGTTTCCTACTATCAGTTAATTTTTTATCATCATCTCCTTAAACTCTGAAACACATGTTCCCTATGGATCTATATTTATAGGTATAGTAATCTTTCTACCTGTTTGCAAGATGCCTGATCTTCTGAATTTTAATAACTACGGCTTTCAGAGCATACAGCCTTCACCCTCCTTAAGCATTAGTTGTGCTTGACCCCTAACCCCTCAACCCCCAGAAAATCCCCATAAAATCTGTTACTTTGTTTGCTCATTTTATGAATAGTTCTTACGCTGTTACTTTCCTCTGTACTTAAAAACCCCACACAATGGATGGCACTTTCATAACACGTTTTCTTTCGCCACCTATGTACGCCAAGAAGTTGATCACAGAAAATACAGTTCGATAAATGATTGACGCTTATAACTACGTTTTGGCTACTTTACCCTACCCAGACTGAGTTATTTTGAGATTGCTAGGAATGAACGGGGGGAGGGGGGCTTGGGGACCCAGTAGGCATGTGGCTTCTAATTTATTTTAGGCTTCGGAGGTGATGACGTCATACAACGACCGGAAGCTGACAAGTTCATAAAAACTTAGGAAAATCCATCATTTGAATAGCATTTTCTAGCTAAAAGTAGAAAAAGCTTAATATCCAGTTTTACAAGATTTTCAACATAGAATTGGATGCAGGGAGCCATTTTGCAAGCAATTTCTCTGGTTTTTGCCTGAAAAACAGGTTCCTTCTCAGTATTTTTACGCATGGACATTTCGTGCTACATATTTGTAACTTTTCAAAAGGGGTAGTTATGACATCATCATTAGCACATTTTGAACTACTATTTGAAAATACTTCTGAACAAATTTGAGTTAGAGCACTTAAAAAAGATCTACGAGGGGTTGAATTGAACCGCGGGTCTGCTAGCCCCATCCCCTACAGTCTGGATAGGGTTAAGAGAGTGTCTTTGAGGTATTGGCTTCTGAAATAGTTGAGCATGTTAACGTAATGTAAGAAGACGAGTTAGCCCAGTCGGTAGAGAGCGGGTTTAGAAACAGATGGTTGATGGTTCGAGTCCACCCACGGCTGTCAATCTGAAAACTCCAGCTGCGAACACAGCACAGCAGGAAAGTGGGTACCTGGCATTAGCTGGGGAAGGATAAGGCGGCGAGAAAATGAATAACCCACCCTACCTCACTATGCTGCAGTTCCGAATATGTCATTGTCTACCACATCACATCCCCTACGCTATGTAACAGAGAATGGGACTAACTTTTTCAAAACGTAATATAAATTATATATATATATTCTGTTGTTTTACAACCGATGAAATAAGACAAAGACCATCTCTGTGAAGTTGATGTAATTTCATTATGAGGATTCTTTAATCGAAATTGGAGCATGAACACTCAACTGTTCAAGAAGCTTAATGATCTACTGAATAAATTAGAGTGAAAGCGATTGGGTAGACCACAGTCACCTGTACCCTACATATGTAGCCAACAAGTACCCGTACTTATCAAGCAGTAACAGTAACATAATCAATCAATCAATCAATCCTTCACCACAAGAGATCCCTGTTAAACCCTATTTACACCACATGCCTGCATCACAATTAAGCACATGACTAGGCACAAAGAATAATAAAACATAACAGGATGGAAAGAGAGAGGATAAAAAGGATAAAAGAGGCCATATAAACAATGCTTGATCACTGTATCTACCAGTCCAGGGAACAATTTTTTCACTTTGCATTTCTGATTGGGCTTCTTAAAGTAGTGCATTCAAACCAAATGAAGTAGGAGAACTGGTCATCCTATCACCGTATTACGGCGAGGCCTCACGTGATCAAAAGAAGCCCCGCCCCTCTATGTGATCTACATTTCACCCTAAAATTCATCCTGATATTTTCTAGGAAACAAAAGACGCGATTTAATACAACATAACAATATAATAAAGTACAACATACCAACAAATCACTTCATAACCTAATATTACTATATCTTACAGACAATAAAAATTCAAAACTATATCACTCTGCCACCCACCATCTTTACAACGCGGAAATTCCTAGTCTTACCATTATGATTATGCAACGTTGTGGTTTCCCTTGAGCAAAAACAGATCAAGCGCAAAATATTAGTTTTCCCCTAAAGTAAATCGAATTCATAGGAGGCAACGATTTACAATAACCTTAGGTGGAACTGATTTATTCAAACGACCAACAGCAAAACAATTCCAGACAGTAAAACGAAAAATATCTTCAAAACAAAACTTCTTTCGATAAAATGCAGACATCCGCCCCATAACAAATGGATGCCATCATCATCTCACAGCTAAGAGTCGCCATCTTTTCACAATCTAAATAATACCCATATTGTTGATTTTTGTGTGAACAAATTTCTATTCCAAACATTTTCACAAGTTTGAATGGAGGGTCGGATGTTATATTCCAACAGGTGCCTCAATTCATATTCCAATGTTGGTATTTGGAAATAACTAAGTTTTGAACTACATTCAAATGCTTGTTTAGAGCCAAGGTTCTCTACAATGATCACGTACAATGCCTCTCTAGGGTTCACTCTGATCTCGTCGAAAATAATTGGGTTTCAAATTTGCAGCTATGTAATGTAAGTGAGTTCAAACGCAATTGAAAAATAAATGAACACATCACATAGTTGATATGATTCTGCTCGGTTTATATTAGGGGTGACCACCGAACATCGATTAATCGATTAATCGAATAGTAATATATAGCACTGTTGACAACCCTAGTTTATATCAGACATCAAGAACATTTTTCAGGGAACGGACTGGGTCAAAAGCTCGTAGAGAAAATGGGGGCCAAAATGATGTGAACTTTAGTCTATACTGAAGAACCAGTTATCGTCATTTGTCGCCACAACAGTATCGGTGTAATTCCGCACCCATAAGATATATTTCTGGGCTTGCCGATTCTCTTAACATCGACACTTAGTAACATATCAATTAAGATATATCAGTCTCAATTAAGAGCTTACGGAACGACAGTACAAAAGCAAATGACGAGGAACTATAGAAATTCTCGAACTATGGAAGCAAGGCAACTATGTACCCAAACGTCTTTTACAAGTGAGTTAATATTTGGTTGCGATGTTGAAACACATGACTTAAGAGTCTGCAGTCATTGTACACTGGTGAGTCTGGTCCTATCGACAGTCTTTGTGGCCGTAATTTGTAAAAAAATTGTAAATGTTTCCAAAGAGAGATATGAGAAGAGCAGTATGCTTGACTAATAACAGAATTCCTTTATCAAATAAGGAAATGTAGGACATAAACTTTCTCTTCGCGTTTCATCATTGTTCAGTTCACCCAAATACATTTGGCATTAAGGAGAAGTAGTTTCCCGTTCACAGGATAAAGGACTGCTAAAAGTGTTCCTTCGTTAGCACTTAATTCAGGAATCTACTGTCAAACTAAATACATGAAGAAGGAACGTGATAATGTCACAATTTTTCCATCATATCATACTACATTATATGGCATCATTTGTCATGTATTATATGGCATATTACAACACATTATTTCGCGTTATATCATACCGTATATCACATCACATCATATTGTATCATACAGGCAACATATGGGATATCTTAAGTCCTTTCTGAGGATGACATAAGTCAGCGCGACAAGTGACGGATATTTAAACCCCCAAAGTATTCCCGGTCGCCATAGTGACAGGACCAATGTGCCTCACCGCCCACACCCACCCCGCAGTTAAAAAACAGAGCCTACGTCTCTGCAAAGTAAATCGCAATTATTGATGGCAGGAAAGAAAGGATCAGCTACCGGGAGAAGATGAGAAAATGAGGGCTGTGGTAGATAGTTTGTCGCAAGCAGCGGATGGATTAAGAGATTCGTGAACTAATGACAGCACAAAATGGTTGAGAATGTCATACAAACAACTTTGTACACTTTTGCTTCAGATACTAAGAAAGCAATTTAAGTACACCAATCCGAAAGAGGATAACAAACGCCCTCCGATTTCTATGGATGAGAACGTTGTATGTCTTAATATGCTGTCTGGCAAAACCTTCAAGATAGTAGGAACAAAATAAGTCGGAATGAAGGCCAAAGATTGCGAGAAAAATAGAGTGAGCGTTTTCCCGATTTAAACTGAAAGAGGTTGAAACTATTTCATTGTGTTTAGTAGGCAAAGAAAGACGTAAAAGACATTCAAAACTAATAAATTAATAGGTAACACGTCATTTTATTGTGTACATTCTGATAGATATCTGCGAAGCGAAATTACAAGCACTTTTCTTTTAGTAACGCGTCCTGGTTTTATATTCTTTTAAATCGTACATTAGCGACAAAAAGGAAGGTTTTGAATTACTTCGAACTCGAAACTGCTACAGTTTCTTGAGGATACGCAGTTCATATCAAAGTGAAAGATGTTGCACTTAGCTAGCCATTCAAAAACAAGGTGACTTTTTCTTCCAGTGAGTTGTTACCTGGTGATCGTCATAAATTTAGCGAAGCATCAGATACCCACTACGCACGAAAAAGATTGGTGTGTAAAGAAAGCTTGATCGGAACTGGACGGTATAAGAATCATTCCAAGAGTTATAGTTTATATGACCATAGCAACTGAAGGTCCAGAAGACAACAATGAATGTAATTTTATATAATATGACGTAATACTTCATCTCAGATATAATGCACAAATTATGTCAATGATATTGTTCTTGTAACATTATCTAAACATTTATTAAATCAGCAGTACCTTCGTTAATGCCAACCCTGAAAACTCTGGAAGATACTATTTTCCGTAAATTGGGAGTACAAAGCTCTTCAACGCTATTGGGAGTGGGCTGCAAATCCAATTAAAACTTATTATAGACGACACGCCTTGATTCGATTGAAGTTAGCTGTTACATGCTGTTCTCCTAATTCGTTACAGAATACATTTCAAACGTATTAAAAACAAATTTTAAGTCAAGAGTAATAGAATAAATTAGAGTGGGTTTAAGGCCAGTGGTCACTTGACAAATCAGAGACCGACATATTTTCACTAAAATCTCAGTGACAATCTGACAGTCAGACAATTGAAGCTTAGTGTTTCAAAACATGCAATATTTAGGATACGTCCTTTACGATTGATTGATAGTAAGATTACTATCAATCAATCGTCAGTGTGAGATTATAGTTTAGCGTGTATGCTGCAAATGTAAATGTGCGAATCTGAACAGAAAGATCCGAATTCTACCGAAACACTTTGTCCTTTAGGAGAAAGAATATGCAACTATAACAATTTGCAGTTCCTAGCATTTTAATTACGTTTTCTGGGACTCTTCACTTTTTCTGGCAGAAAAATATTACATATTTGTACAATTTATCCTAGCCTTGTTCTACAAAGACAAAGTAGAGGTGCGTCCTCTTTTCTAAACTTTTCTCTTAAATTCCATTAAAAATAAACACTGATTATCTCACTGTTCTTTCTAATTACATGGTGGCCACAGAATTCCTAGCTCTAAATCCCCTGCGTTTTACAGACTTTCCCACTAATATTGACCGTATTTCCCAGAGGTTTCTTAACATGAATATAGAAATCTGATCATCTGGTTGTCACTACATTACATATTTCTCCGAATTTTTCACGAGCTCCGCTAAAAAATCGAAATTCCCTGACTATGCCAGGCTTTCCTGGTGTTTTTTCAGCTGGTTGGTCACCCTTGATATCCCATTTAATGGTCTGATATCCCTTTAAAATACCGTTGATGATATATTTTACATTTTTCTAGTATCTTGCAAGCGTTGTACATCTCTAGAACTGTTCAGGTGAGTAATCATATTAGGGCATTTGTTCTTGCTGTAAATTGCCGGGGTGTCAATCGTCCAGCGGGCAATCGTCCGGTAAGGATTTCTCCCTCAGGGCTATTATATGCAGCTGGTGACCGTTCTAAACAGCCGGATGTCTCCCTTCATGTTTTACTTCGCTTTCTATCAAAATATCTGGTCTTCCACGGTAAGTCAAGGTCTAGAATACTTTTGACATTTCTAGTTATTTTCGTAGGTTTCAACTTCGAGTCCTTTAGTTGGGTGTTAACGGCAAAAGGCTGAGAAATACTCTACCCCTTCTATTTAAAAATAAAGTTACACGAAACAGACATTCATGAAAATTGTCATTATCTGACGTAGAACAAAAGACGTTAATACACCACATGTCTAACCGATAGGTTAACTAGATTTCAATAGCGCTTCATAAACAAAACTAGGTTCCTATATTTATCATAAAATACTCTCAAGTTCTGCAGATTCGAGTCATCTCTTTCGACTCATCTAATGAAATCATGGCCAGCACAGGCGTAGGTAAACTCGCTACCCATTTAAGAAATGACAGGCTGCAAATGTCACCAAATGCCATCACTTTTAATGCAACTCAAATTCTGTCAGATTTTATTGAGATTATAAGCAGTCACAACTGCAGAGGTCTGGAGACAGGAAACCGTTCTAATGCAAGAAGCTTAAAACGGTTCCTAAAGAAGTTTGGTGAGTGCATCTTTTTAAGGCATGCATTGGGGCAGCACTGTTTTGTCGCAGAGCGTTGATTTCATCCAACATTTCCCAATACATATTTTACAGTCTGTTTCTTCTTGAGATCTTAAGTTTACCACAATTCATTCCATCTTTAACTATATCTTCCCTGCTTAGCCACCTTCAAAATAAGTAGGGAACAATTGTCTCGTCAATCACGAAAAGATCGTCACGTTAAAGTAGACAATCCCACCGGCTGTCATCACAGCTTGTGGATTAAAGTCGTGTCCTTGCATGCAACGATATCAGTAGCATCTATTGGCAACGAAGAAGGAAAGCGACCTGTTTTTACCTGTTCCAAGTAAAGTCCTCAAAGAAACAACAATGAATATAAGGTGAGATATGATATGGATGTACGTTAAAGATGAGAACTGCAGTCAATACACTCCATATCAAGTTGCACCAGGTCGTTCAAGACGCTACTCATCTTCCATGATATCTTATGAATGTACGCCGAATTATGAACTTTTGAAGGTAATTCCAGATCTAAGAACAGCAGCTTGTTTACCTTATGTTCATGTTGACTCTATTACTTGTGATGGGATATGCTTGGTAAAAGAGTAAATGTACATAAAAATAAACTAAAAACTATCACTTTTCACATCGGCGACGTACTTGTTTTGCTTTCGGAATACTATAGTCTTTGGATACCCCTCCATCCTCCCTTATCAAAAGTGAGGGACTAGCCTTTAAATAAAACGCTCTTTCATTCAAGAAGCCATTGATATTTGAAATTCAAGGTCATCACCTTTGGGTTAAGTCGTCGCACCGACAACAATAGGGTCTACGTGGACACCCTACGGAGTGACCCCGTACACAAAAAGTATCATGTTAGAAACAGTTCAACCCTCTAAATGTAGCTAAAATAGAAACACCAATTACAGGAACTGCAATATGGACACCGTGTCGTCTTCCTTACACTTCCTCCGGTCTACAGCAAATGGGCATTTCTCTTCAAACATTGACATCAGTGTTTTAAGCTCCTTTATTATTTATTAACAATGCCTTCTGACTGTACTAATACCTTTTCGCTGGCTAAGAGCCTTAATATTACATAACAATACCAACTTCATTACCAATGGTTGTTCGCTCAACAAATATTCACAAGAATCATGCACACACACACACATATAATCGTAGTACTCTTATACATAGATAACATCGCTGATAGCAATGGACGTAAATCAAATACTAACTCCCCCGCTTGTAATCCAGACTTACAGTAAAAATATCGCGAACTAAAAGCTTTTTCAGGGGGTAATGGTGACAATATTTGTAATACTTTAACTTAACGCTTAGCCTAAATCTATATAAAATATAAAATATAGTATACAAATTCTGCGATTACTACCCCCTAAGAAGTATTGGTATTCTTACTGAGCAGTATTGTGCCAATTGGCAACACAAGGAGGCAAAACATCTCAGTATTTAAGTCGGCACTAATTACGATGGTAAGGTGACATTGTAGTCATAATGGGTTATGGTCAGTGTTTAGTGCGTAAAGTTTCCGTTTTCACATTTTAACTTATCGTATTTGGTTTGTTAGCACATAGTCATAAAAAGTAGGGGGTACGGAGGTTGGGGAAAACGTGGCAGTTGGTGACAGTTGGCTTGGGTTTTTGGGCGGGTGGGTGGCTAATGTACGCAATAAGAAAGATGAACAAACAGCTGATCCAAGGCCTTGGCTCTCCACCACCTTCGTCTTCGAGATGTCCTTCTTGCCCTTCCATATTGCAAAAACGTGAACCGTGAGTAATTGTCTGATGACACAGGCAGGTGGAGGGTTGACTGCTTGTTTGGATGTATAACAAACTTAAATATGTCGAGTCTGCCTGTTTGTTGCAATCACGCAGACAAAAGGTGACTGCCTACTGACACGGACCTAACACAATGCTGCAAAGGGAAAGCTAAACTTTTGCAAACTGCAATTTGCACACCACCGAACACCGTACTTCCACATTTATCAAGATTTACTTAAAAACCATGTCTAAACATAGTTGACAGAAAACAGAAATAAACGTATTGAAACTGATTAGCACAACATGAATAATAAACAAATTAAAATTGAAACTCAGTCACCAAATTATAGGCTAAGTACTATCGATTAAAGTTGACTTGAAAAGATAAGGTTTTAAGACACACTAGAAGAACAGGAAATATGTCACGAAATGGAAATAAATCCGTGACCCACGAGTTAGCCATCGATGCTATCTCAACGTAGCTAGATGAACCACGATGATGACACGCATACTTTTCTGCAGTCGCCGCACTAGCTCCCAATCACCTATCGGTGGAAAAGGATATCCAGTTCCACTAAGTCTTGACGACCATTTTCTCTGCGTCATGTGTCTGGAAGATGGAGATTGAGCAATCCGACATACCAATCTTTTCAAAGCCTTTTCTTTTTTAGAACACTTTCAAACCAAACACTTTGAAAATACTTTACTCTCCTTTTATATGAACACTCGGTTTTAAAAATGGGTCCTATTACTACGATCTTATCTTAATCCTCAATTGCTTTTACGTCACCTTTTTTCATCGTTTGATTCACCATATACAGTTAGAATGATTTTAAGATAACATTATTTTACTTGCTGTTTTATCTTCCTAGTAAATCTATAAGTTTTCATCAACATTTGTTGCTGTAAGTTCATTTGGAAGATACGACTGAAAAAAGTAAGGTGACACGAACAAATAAATCTGTTATTTCACGTTATTTTACGTAGTAAATTATACATTTCACTATTATTTTGTCTTGCACAACCTTTTTATCAACGTTTCAGAAAAACATTCCAAATAATATAAACATCACCTAGACGAGGGCAAAGCCTTGTAATCAAAACACCAGGTGGTCTACCTAATGGAGAGAATATGTCAAAACATTAGCCAGAAGTCTTTTCGTTTTTGTTTCCCAGCTCAATCACATCAGAGCTCCAGCCTCTACACAGTGAATGTTCCTATTAAACTCGGTGACCTAGGTACTGCGAGTGTACCTCCAAACAACTTCACACAAAAGGCATTAATATTACATATTAAAGCAGTATGAAATGTGTTTATTGTATTTGCTAATCACATAACCCTGCTTTAGGCTGTAAACAAGAACAGAAGTCGATTGAAGTTGAAAGTAGCACGAATGTTTCTCATTCATACGTTACTGAAAAGACATGGCAGGCAATGGCGCCGCAACGTCTGGTAGTTTAAAAAACTTTTTCGGTGTGATAAATTCTCTCCTTGATAGGAGTAGGGTCCAGTCCTCAATTAGGTCGTGAGCATATGATTACTTATAGAATATGCAATTTATGTAGAATTATGTAAACTATTTACACGATTTCAATAGTTATGATGACGTAATGTTTCTCTGCTCAGGACGCTCATCAGAGAAAAGCGAACCATATGCGGCCTCCAATGCAAGAGAACTGCCAAACTTTATTCACAACCTAAATCAAAGGCAACGAGTTTCATCAATCACTAGCATACCCGTAGCCAGAAATGTTTATTCGGTAGGGAGAAATGAACTACCAAACGTTGTGGAAATTGACTAGTGCGTACGTGAAACCATAATTGGGCAACGGCATAAAAGGGAAACAAAGTTTTGTTGGTTGCATGCGGCATCAAATACCCCCTAACTACGACCCTGATCAGCAGAGGTAGTTACGCCACAAGTACTCGCTTTCATCCACTTATCTGTACGCTTTGTTCTGGTAACTGCATAAGTTTGAATATTATAAAATATGGCCTCCGACAGTTCAATTTTAGAAATTCGAAGGAGTAAGTCCGAGGATTCATATGCCAGTCCTGGAAAAAGCGATGTTCTTTAACACTGACCGTATCTTAACTATTTTTCTAGGTTTCCTGTAGAATTTTTATCTTACTAATTCTATATGTTCTCCTTAGTAATCTGTGAAGTTGTGAGGATGTGATATTTTAATTTTCAGAAAGCTTATGCTAAAGAGCTTCAATACTGTGTGTGTCAAATTGGATAACGTATAATGTGATAGAGGTCTGGTAAGGAATGACGTGGCGGAATTCAGTCATATCACGGCTCAAAAACAGCGAGCTTGATGAATCATTAGGGAGCGGACAAAGTCGATACATCACAACTTATTTAAGGGTTGCAATCAATAAGCAATTACAGCATCAAAAAAGCAATTGAAAAGTAAGAGGTCGAATTGATGGTGTCAAGTCAGAAGGATCTGATGTTTTCCTCTCGGAATAAAATATAAAGAGGAGAGGTCTTCCCTAATTGTCTTGCATTCCAATTAGTTTTAAACGACAGACATCTCATGTATATCAAACTAAAAATACTTCATTTAGTTCACCTGTTCATCTGCACTGCCAGACGCAAAGAATTCTCCATTCCTTGAAAATGCTACAGTACTTACGGGGCCCTGTGAAAGAAAGGAAAATCCTCTGTATTTATCATCCTTTACATCTAAGATGCAAAATTCACTACTATATTAACGAGTTCATTGTATTTATAGAACTCCGAAAACGCAACTTTTCACACCCGTCATGTCTACGCTTCTGAGGAACGAAGTAACAAGTTGACTTGAACACTTGCAAGCATCGGAAATCTCTCTGCATACGTTTTAGATTATCTACATCCATTTCAGCTTGGGACTTACATTTTGCGCATTCAAATGGGTTCATAAAGGCCTTGAATGATATTGTACTGCTCTTACGCTGATGCTTGTTTGTTTACGATCCAGTGATTAATATCTAACCTCAAACTAACACCCTATTTAAAAAATCGTGGTGTGTGTGGAGGGGGCGGTGGTAATAAAGATGTTACAAGAACGTCGTAAATAATGCCTATCTATAGGAGCCATTGAACTGCATGGCCTAGCATCACCATTGTCATCATCGCTATTATCATCACCACCATCACAAGCACCACCACTTTCAGAATCAGCAGCATTAGCAGCAGCACCATCATTATCATCATCACCAGCATTATCATTATTATCATAACCACCACTACAAAAATCACCGCCACTACCTAAACTAAGAAAAGACAGAGGGAACACTGATGTTGGTATCCTTTATAGTTACGTAAAAAAAACATTTGACGGCTTCAAGATGCATAAAATAAGATGCATATAATCTAGTCAAGATAAAGAGGTAAAATAGAGCAACTTTGGGGCATGAGTAACGTAAGATAATTTAAACGCTAGTAAATTCTGTTCCTGTATAAAGGACCTCTCTCCCTCTGCTTGTAGACTATTCAGAGTTCCTGACCGGCCGTGACATTATTAATATGGTCACAGAATAGAGAAATGGCAGGTAAGACACTAGAAGTTTCCGATATTAATAAATTTTCTTTGCGCTTGCGCGAAAAAAACACCTTGTAAACGAGGCTTGCCGGTTGCTTTACCAATGGAAGTAGTTGGTGGATATTATTACTATCATTCTTCGAAACATTAAGATCCAGGTCTGATACCAAATTTCTGCAAGGCCCAAATGAAATAGTAGAACAGACACGCCGTGGCGAAAGTTCAAAAAAGATGAACACTGCTTGCAGTTTTAAATTGGGTTTCACGATGAAAACGAAGTTACGTGAATCGCAAGGAAATTATTCTTAGCAAAACTTCAAAGGATGCGGGTTGTACTGTCCCTTCTGCCTTTTCTCTATTCTGTGCCTTTCAGCTTTTCCGTCCTATGAAGAAAGCACTGTTCGAAGAAACGTCTTTTCAGTGAGGTTTACTACACTATTGGTTATCTTTCACTTCTGTCTCCCTGTGCCAATATCCCAATATACCATTAACCACTCACAGCGGTGTGGCACGGACCCCCCTCCCTTTGCCGTATTCAGCTCATGTCTATCTAAATGAGCCAATAACTGATATTTTGAGCTGTAAAGTTAAATGGTCTATCATTAATACTGATACGCGACATTCAACGGCCATGTTCACAACGTAGATGATCATGTAATCCTTGGCCCGACAAGTTTAATGACTGTGGCCAAGAAATAAAACTAAACCCAAGTACACTCCCAGTACTCTGTACCGGAAAACGATCGGTGTCCTCAAACCGAACATTGGACACTTGAGACCAGAGAGTTGTACATACAACAGCCAAGGAGTAAGGGCACCGATGCCCCATCATAAGGGTCTATCAAACAAAAAGTTAAGATATCATAGAAAATTTAAAGCAGTGACACATGTGTATGTGTAGGGTAAAAAACCCGGTCAGGGTTAATCTTAATCCGAGCCTGACAAAAGGGCAATCGTAGTAGATAAGTTGAGAAGTGAAAGGATTCTGTCTAGGATGCCGGGTGCAAAGCTCTGACTCCCCAAAATAATTATTACGTTAAACACAAAAGCTCTACGAATTCAACCACGTGTTGACGTGACGTCAAACAAAGTATTCTAGGTCGAGCAGAGTTGTTTCTCAGTACGTGTTTAGATTTCATTAGGAGGCCTTTAAAGATTATGATTAAAGATGACCTTAAAATAGAATATTTAGAAACCCCTTTTTATTTAAACTGTTTCTTCTTTTGCGGAGCATAATGACAAAATCCATTGAGCAAATTTTAATGTCAACTTTCCATGACGGAAAAGCTGAAAGTTTCATTGACAGTTCTCGATTCTATGTCGTTCATAATCCATTAATGATAAGATAGCACCTGTTTTCACTTAAAGAAAACTCGAGTTTTCTTTCTACGCGAGTCAGATTTCTACCGAGATTCCAATTTTTGCCAAAAAGGGGATCGAATAAGATCCGTGAAGACGTGTTCTTTCGAGAGCCTGTTGAATAATTTATGAAAACCATCCTTGTTATTTTCGGCGATCTCAATCAAATGTCTCTAAAACGAATCAGATTTTATTAACATTCCAGATTTGGGGGATGGCTTTAAAAGAAAATGCGTGTTTATGGTTAGATTGGTACATTTTCCACAAACTCGATGATCAATCTTTCATCTTTTATAACGAGATAATGGACCAGCGATAAATTCGATTATAAATGTGATATTAACATATTATTGATAGAAAACTACTCGTCGCTCCAGTTCAGCGTAGTACCAAGGATCTAAGTAACACGCATCGCAGAAATGGTGAGCTTCAGTGCCGAAAAACAATGATCAGTCCTGCCCAGCAGATAAGTTGATGAACATTCTTAATAAGAATGCAAAATACACTTTTGAAAAAAACATAAGCTAACACTTTCAACTTGAAAGAAATTCTTTTCACAAAAAAGAAATTTAACTAGAGCAAGACGGTACTTAAAACCCCTATTCATGACCATGGGGGGAGGGGGCATTCAGAACGTGCTAGCGCTAAAGTCCCCATTTTTTTTTGAACAATTCACTCACCTTTGACACGGGAGTACGCTTTTGAAAATAAATATAAGAACGTACGAATTTTCTTCTTAATACCCACTTAAAATGTACCAAATTTAATCCGAACATAGTAAATCACGTCCCATGAATTAGTGACATCAAAACTTTTAAGTTGTTCACTGTGCATCCATCACAAGATATTGTTGATATGAATCTAAATTAAGAACCGCTAACCAATATTTTCTTCTTTCCTTGCATTATGTTGAAAATGCAAATTAGGAAACGCAAATACACTTTAACAATTAAGAACTCATACATCCAGTGCGTACAATGACAATTTTGACGTTACGCACACACAAATCATCGGAAAGTACATACTTTTTGACGCTGTCTTAAATGAACTAAAGACCACATAAAGTGTAAGTGTACGGATAGGCATAAGAGTGTGTCCACACGCGTCCTTATTCACTGTAGAGTACCAATCCATTCTACACCCTCCTAAACATTTTCAATCTGTAACAAAGTTAATTCTACTTTTACCGCCTCGCCGCTCTCTTATCGATTTTCTCTCTTTAGAACCGATTTTCACTGGCCTCTAACAACTCTCTCGCCCTTCGAAAGATCGCCTCGCTCTCCCAACGACTCCCTCACTATTCCAACGGTTTTCACTATCTTCTACCGGCTCTCGAGCCCTTCTAACGATTTTATCGATCTTCTAGCGAACCTTGCGCTCTTCTAATGATCCCCTCGCGCGTCGCGACTCTTTCGATCTTCCAAGGATTTCCCATGTCTCTGGCACTTTATTTTTCGTGTACGCGAAAGTTTACCTGGTAGCTCTATGTTCTGAGCATAGCTCCAGTGATAAAACACCCCGAATTATCAATAAGGTCGTCACACGTGAATTACTTGGCCGTTTATACTAATATCTTCATAAAACATGTCGCATACATGTATGACATAATTTGACTAGAGGGCCTTTACCTTAACTGCGAAACAACATTTAGGGAAAATGAGTGCAGTACTAATTCTCTACTACTCGGGGCGTTTCTTTATTGAGTACAAGACTGCACATGCGCTCATTTTAGAGGCAACATTGCTTACGACTTTCATATTTCCCTAAAAACGTTACAATTCTTCATACTTTTAAAACTCTCTCTCACTCTTTAACTAAAAGTCATCAAAAATTAACTTTCAAATTTCATCCGATTGATCTCCCTTTTGTACAATTTCCTAATCATTTCGGCGATGCAATTATAATTCTAAATATTCGACCTTCAAGAGGATTTTGGTTCTCTTCTTACAATTCTCACTTTTTCGTTTTGATGCTTAAAAACTGATAGTGTACAGGGAAGAACTGCCTACCTGGTGGCCGTGTAGTGTGTAGAATAACCTCCCTTCCATTAAATCTAAAATCTAAAGGAAGCACAAGTCATTACGTACAGTAATTACTGTAGAGAGACGTTGCTGTTTAATTTCTCTCAGATTAAGGATCGAGATTGGAAGCAAACAATGCTACGATTATCTGCACCACCGACAATGAGTTACCTACGTCAGGTTTCAAAATAAAGTAAGAATTTAGCAAATAATAAAATCAGTTTTGAAAAGATATGATACAAGTAGAAAATGTGCCAGCAATTCGAATCAGTGGCCCACCCTTTCACGACGGATTCTCTGATAACTGCGTTAAGTGAACCATGATGATGATATTCATTATTTCTATAAATGGCCTATTACCTCAAACTCCTTTACAAAAGGACATCTGTCAGCCTTTCTTCTCCATGCAACCTGATCATGAATACATGATCTCAGGCTATCACTCTAGTCACAGCTCATTCAAAGTTAGAACGTAACATCGAAGTGGGAGGATTTAAAATTACCAGTTGTGAACAGATACGTCGTACAGAAAACTGGTTTTCGGTTTACTTCCAAAGAGCAAATCAAAGGCGTTTCCTTTCATAGGTAAAGATTGCCGATGTGAGTATGATCGCAAGGCGATACAAATGTTTTACGGGCATCACTTACTTTTAACGTAGTATCACTCGAAGCAGTTACCAGATAATTTCCAGAGGGGTGAAAGGACAGCGAATTCACTGAGTTACCATGTACTATAAAATAAGAACCAAAGAAATAGAGCTATGTTGGGGGCATAAATCTCATAAAGCATATCAACTGAAAACGGTATAAAATCAAGCAAAGGCATATCGATTCCTCCCTTAAGTGTTTTTGCGCAGAGCCCGCAACACCACGAGTTTTCCGCTACGTTAGTTATTTTTTGATCTTCTTATTTATAGCCTTGCCGACAACGCTTCCCACAAAATCGAGGGAGAGGAAAGGCACATAAATACACCGAAACGTTATAAATAGATACTGTCTTCCAGATGCTCAAGTGTGGTACAAAAATATATATGAAATCGTCAGGAACTATAAGTAAGCCATGAATATGACGCGTTTCTGTAAATAGTGCAGGAAATAAATTTTTATTGTGTTCTATATTGATACTATCAGCTGTTCGGGAGGGCGGAAAATACGTAAAGTTACTTACTGTCTTAGACGACTTGTAATAAAGGCCATGAACGATATAAATATATTTGAAAATGGACATGGAAACGATATTTATCATCAATCGGATTTCTCATGTACAGTAAAAGAAGTTTACTTAACACCAGACTTGATGGTTGGCATCACTAAATCCGTCGACGCCTTTCATTGTGAATTCAGTTCACAAAACCCTTTAAGTGCTCAGCTCCCCCAAATAACAAACCTTTCTCTGAAGACCAAATGACCTCCCTTAAAGCCCCGTTAAGTGATTTGGTCCATGCTTACTGTGGCACAATGTGCTTATAATGATCTATTCAATTCTTTTGGTTACCATCTTGCCTACGTACAGATCCAGTTTACTCGAATAACCGGCCATATTTAGCAAACGTATAATGCAATTAGTACCTTACTTTAACTACCCCACCCTCTCTCTACATCACTGATAATAAATCCCTGTGTTTTTGTTTTGCATCTATAGAGCCATAGTAGATACACATAAACGTACCTTGATAATGCTGAATGAGTTTGTTCATCCGAATGTCCCAAACCTATACGATTCGAAAACAAAGTTTTAACAAGACTTAGAGGCTAAATGGGTAAAAATCTCCGATGTAGAGGCATAGCCCTGCGTCAACAATTATGGTCAAATCCTTGGTTTTCTCTGAATATACAGTAAGGCAATAGATCTTATATTAAGTAACCTTTATAGTTGTTGGTATGAAAAGCAGCCTCGTATACTTAAGGTAGCTTAGATACTGCAAAACGTCTTTTGCTGAGGCTTCCCCTCTTCTACGGGCTACAACAAGTCGTCTACAGCAAAGAGTTTCTCGGCTAAATTTTGCTGCTACCCCATATCAATTTTGGTCGAATACGATCGCGACTCCAGATAACGACCTTCAAAACGTCAAAAAACAGCGTTAATAGGTAGTTAAAAATGCCAATGTCCCGGCCCTGCATTTCGGAAGATTATACTTTGAGTTAAAAGAACGGGCAGGTCAATCATACGCTTCTTAGCAAGCTACACCAACATTGAGCAGAAGCTGGAAGTTGCAAGTCCAGTCTTTTGACTCTTTATTAACAAATGTTGCGATACCGGTGGCTCTCAGTAGCAACATCGTAAAACATAACAAGCATCACATTACTCTCTCGACGTTTGTAATCTTTGTACCGAGAGTTCAATGTTTCTTGGACCCAACTAGCTTTGATTATGCGGGGAAAACCTAAATGAGACATACCTTCGAATTATATTGGGTTACACAGTACATAGCAGATGGCCTATTTACTCAGCTCAGTACATTACATTGCTTAATGAGGATGTGGTTTACGTTATGGAGAGCATGCCCATGGAGGGTGGCTAAAAACGTGGTTACAAAGACATTCTGAACACAACCATTACCCCATCGCTTGATATTTTCCAAGACCGTTTTCATTTTGCAATTATTTTACCGAATGGATCTATGCCTTGCACATAACAGGCCACTTACTAATTCATTCTTTTATTTGTTGCCACTGCAGTTTATCACCATGGAGAACTTGCTTAAGTTGCATGACTTAGATGTGATCATAAACGTCGTTACAAAGACGCGCTACAAGATGTCAAAATAACAGCAACGTAGACTATCAAACATGGAAAAAGTGGCACTTTCTAAATAGAAGAGGGAGGGAGGGGGTATCCATTAACCAAGTGAAGTCTGATAATCCATGCAAAAAGTCAAAAAGGGTAAAGCAGGAAATATGACCTGGTACACTCTCTACAAATTAAGAAACATAGCTCACCACCGTAACGACGAACGGAAAAACAAGACGTTTACAATTTAAATAAAAGATAAGTCTACGCCTTACCTTGACTGTGTTATCTGTTCCTCCAGCGGCAATACAAGTACCACTTGGATGAAACTCAACAAAGTTTACAAATCTATACAAGACAAGGAATGGGAGGTGATTGAAATCAGGCCATATGTGAAGCTGCACTTCATCTTCATCCTGTCGAGAAGTCGCATTCTTAGTGAAGCATTTTTAGTGAAGTCCCCAATAAACTACAAAGGGCCATATAGGTTCAATTTAAATGGTCTAGGCCAATGGTTCCCAAACTGTGGGTCGCGACTCCAAATGGGGTAGCGATGGGTTCATAGTCAAAACAAAAAGTACGCCCATGACAAAGCTGTATCAGACAAATTGACATTCTTTCTCCTGTTTCTCTCCTGGATACGACATTTGATACAGTAGATGCCTATAACTTTTTACTTAGGAAGAGGGTATTAAACAATACAAGTATGTTTGTACTTATTTTAGTTTTATTGATAAAATTTACAAAATAAAAAGTATCAATTGAGTCCTAAGTTCTCCGGTTTCAGGAGAATGTATCGTCTAAAAGCTCTGCCCTGGGGTTAACAGATGGCGATGATAGGAGGGGCTCTTAGACCTCCTCTACGAAAGCTGCTCTTTTCTGGGGTCGTTCAGCCTTTTGGGGGAACATTAAGATAGAATGTTACAAGTATTTCTGCAAGTTCTTGCTTTTCATTGTCATCATCTAAAACATCCTTGAAACAAGATTCCAATGAAAGTTCTTTCTGAGTTGGTGCTCCTTTGCTTTTCACAGACCCCTACTTTTCTATCAAGAGTCCTAAGAGACTCCTAAGATTACGAAGTTAATCAATAAAAAGGCAAGTGCCTTTGGTGAGACTTTACTCGGTACCCTCTTATAGCCGGCATGAAGAGCAGTGTAAAAGTACTCTTTTCCAAAAACTTTGAAAATTGCATATCGATCTTTTGGTAACAGCATGCATTTACATCATCATTTCATTGTTTTTATACCAAAGGCGATTTTCATGAGGAACCTCACCTCCGCTAAACGAGTTCAATACACTTATATTATATACAATTTGTAACCTATTTTTCTCCACAACATTCGAGTATCAAGCTGACCTTGCTTTCCAAACAGGACTGCGTGTCACCAAGAAGCGAATCACGCGTTTACTTCAATTTCCGTACATGTTCCCCCATTTTAAGTCCCTGCTGACACGGAGTTCGCCAGTACACCATTACATTTGCACGGTTTGCCCAATCTTAACTGTTATAGCAAAGAATGAAATAGCATCTGAAGATATTTACACATCCTTTCCTACCCCACTGATCCTATTGTACAAACTCTACATGGCTCGGCGTCTCCAGCGAGCTACAAGGAAGCATGGAAAAGTTTCCTTAAATATCTATACTCCACGTCAATGCACCCGTTCTTGCTACCTGGCCACTCGATAGAGATGGTTAATGTAAGGTAGCTGCAACAACCCCTAATAGTAAGTAACTCTTATCGGCTCTATAACACTAGATTCAGTGCCATCTTATCAAATTAGCGGGTATTTTGTATCATTTCTAGATTGCAGTGAAGGTCTTCTAATAATTCAAGCAATAAAGTTTGGGACACATAATTTTAAACATGTTGTGCCTATTTTCACTCACGAGGGAGAGAGCACTATCGCTGCTGCAATGCAAAAAAACAAGGTATGTCTATTTGCTTAACTTACCCTCCATATTCATGAAAAGTGTTAATACACTCTTTGGTACCTCTATCCCAAAGACGTATACTTTTGTCGTCACTAGCAGAGACAATCAATCTGTTGTCAGGAGCAAATCTGTCACAAAAAATAGAATATGTTTACACTAAGTGGATCTGGAATAACATCATTTTATAACGAGACTACTGTCTACACAGGTAAGTGCTTACATTTTAGTGCATTGGTTCCCTCCACTTTTAAGTGAGATTACAAAAAAGGAAATCATTTACCAATATCATGTAACCTGTTTCCACGAAAATGCGCCTAGCCTAGTATTTTGTCAACTCCAATACTTTTTCGAATAACTGCTTTCCCAATCCTATTAAATGGAGCAGGTATTTAAGAGTCATATAATGTCTATAACAAGCTGTTTAGAAAGAGTTAACTTTTTCGCATAAAATTTGGTAGCTTTATTGCTGTTATGGTAAGAAGGTTTATGGCTTAAACATGAATATCGTCAAAGTGGCAAACTGAACTGGTTCCTTCAACTCGTCTTCCCACTTCCCTAGGTTGTCTGATTCCTCCTTAAGTAATCTGCCATTTCCTTACGTTGTTTCCTTGTGTTGCCTGTTCTTTCAGTAGGTTCTTTCTTGCTTCCTTAGCTTGCTTCTTGTTTCCTTGCGTTGTCTGCCGCTTCTTTACGTTGTCTGTGGCTTATAGACTCATTTGCTGAATATAATCCGACGATGGCACTGCCGCTGTTGGAGTATGAGCTTGAGTCAAAACCGTAAATTAAGTTGGTCTACAACCCTCACTTTCATTTCCCCAGGTTGCCTTTTAGCTGTGATAGGTTATCTGTTGTTTCAGTGGGTTGTTTCTTGTTTCCTTAGGCTGCCTGTTGTTTCCTTGGGTTGCCTCTTGTTTCCTATTGTTGTCTGTTGCTTTATGAACACCCAAGAAATCAACACCCTTGAACAAGTGGTCACTCAAAAAACGTAAAAAATGAAACATGCGCCTCGAGCACTTTCAATAGGGAATACTGCGATTCATTAAAGGGTAAGAAACTGACAAACTAAAATCAAAAGTAGAAACACCAAAGATTGTCTAGTCATGCCACACGTTACGGTCAATGCACATTATATTCAAGAAACAACTATGCAATTTTACAGGATTGCAATTATAAAATGTTAAACGAAGTGCAAAGCTGTATGATGCAAAAGAGGCCGCTCGAGGTGGCAGTGCTCTGGGAAAATGGTTATAACATTATAGTTAAAAGTATGCCTTCTGCTTTGGGTATTAGGGTGGGGGCGGAACAAACTGATACCTGTATCATGTCTTAGATGCTGGATTTAATGATTTACAAAAGGTGTCTAATACTCAAAGCTGCATGGCAACGGTGCAGGGAGGACAGATAATAATGTAGTACAATGTAAGTCAGTATAGTAGGATTTAATACAGTATTCTCTTGTATAGAACGGAATAATATAGTTTAATATAGTATAGCATACTAAAAGCTAGATTGAAATAGTATAGACTTGTACAGTATGGAATAGTATAGTTTAATATAGTATAGCATAGAATAAAATAATAT